>JAPYZP010002171.1:0-14152 GCA_030522985.1 Torymus sinensis
TTTTGTCAGCCCTTGATAGGCACATTTTCTAGTCAATAATTGTCTTCTACCACTTTTGGCACGAAATCTGGAAAAAAGCCTACCACTTAACCGGTTAAAATGTATGTCTAGTTCTTTCCATATAGCAAAAATTTTAAGAAATAAAATGTAATGCAAAAAGTTTACGCATCACCCCCTCCTATATTTATAAATTGTAACATCATTATTTTGTATGTAAATTGCAATTATCCAGAGTGTTTGAGTAACAAAAGCAAAATACAAAGATGACACGAAGCAACTGATTAATATCGCATTGGTTTCAATTCAATTCAGCTATTCATGATCGCGGGTGAGTACACGAATCGTAACTATACGCTATTTACTTTGACTACTTGGGGATAGATTAACAAGCAATTTTCAAAGAGTACGCGTATAAATTATAAGTAGTAGTAGTAACGATCGTTTTGGTACAGTCATTCATATTTCCGAATCATTATATAAATTACTAGGGAGGGAGAGAGAGAGAGAGAGAGAGAGAGAGAGAGAGAGAGAGAGAGAGAGAGAGCATTGAACCTTACGAACACGCACTTACAAATAGCCAACGCATTGTCGCTACATTTTCTTACATACCGATAGGGAAAGAGAGAGAGAGAGAGAAACAGATAGGGAGCAAGAGAGAAAAGCGAGAGGGAAAGCGATAATCGAAAGAGCAAAGAAGCGGGTATTAAATGCCGCGAGACAGAGGGGAAAATGCAGGAAGGCGAAAGAGAAAGTGAGAGAAAAAGTAGCGGTAGTAGCGGCAAGTCTCGTGGTGCGGCTGGTGGGGATGAGGAAGCGTCGCCGAGAGAAAGAGAAAGGGGCAAAATGCCCGAGCGTACGCCGTATAATTGATTGAGTCTAATGAGTTAAAGGAGATAAGGCGGTATCACACGAACGGCGCTGCCAGCAGTGGTGGCAAGTAGGGGTGGAAAAATTAAAGAGTTCTGGGTCACGGCGAAACTGCCCGAGCGCCTCTGCCTCGAGGGAGGGGGAGAGAGAGAGAGAGAGAGAGAGAGAGAGAGAGAGAGAGAAAGTGCTTAACTTGGGTTCTCGGCTCCAATCTAGCAGCGGCTCGCTTCGTCCCTCTCTCTCTCTCGCTTCGCCGTCTTCGCGCTCCTTTTCTTTGCCCCCGAGACGTTGCCAGTGCTGCGTGCTGCCGGAGAGCTGATTGCAAATTAGTTAAAGGAGATGTTCTCTATTAAGGTCAGCTGGCGCCGGCGCTTCTCTCTCAGGATCCCACTAATAAAGTTACCTTTACCTTGAGTCTCTTAGCCGGCTGGACGAGTTCACTACCACCGTATATACTCTCTCGCTACCCCGACTTTCTCCGCTCCGGGGATTTTTTTTAAATGTCCTTTAAGCTCGTACCAAGTTTTTTATTGCGCTCGAGCGAGCCAGCAAGGTCGCCAAGCGCGAAACTTTTCAATTATGAGCAAAACCACTCTCTCTCACTGTGATACTTGCACCGTCGGAAAACGAGATTCAGCACCCGCCGCTTCTCATCAATGGATTGCACGGCCTACAGATGTACACTATTTGTCCAGTATTAATGTATTTTTACTAAATTAATAAATACATTTTACCTACCTGCTTTCACTGATATACAAACATGTAAGTATAACTCAGGGTAATGTCCTATCTTAAAAAAATGATGGATTTGTTATGATGTCAATTTTTTCATGATTTCGTTGGTGGGTTGCTACATTATGGCGCGCCAAGCGCGCTTAGAGATTACTATAGTAATTGTAAAACTTTTCATGGATCGCAAGTTAACATTATTGGAGTAACAATTGTAAAATATTTATACATACCTATACTTTTGTATTATCGTAAACTCTAATGGAATAAATTATATTAATCTAGAAAATGTTCGTAAATCGGAATTTTTGTCGAAAGCTTACGTCGTGTGTAAACACGAGTAATCAGTTTCGGAGAGACTAAAACAAGATTAAGCGGAATGTCTCTTGTTAACCGACTCTTGAAACAAGCAGGGTTTAAGTTTTCATCGTCATGTAGAGCTATATCCCTCCACGCTGGCACCAATGCATAAAGCGATTATCGTGTTATGATAGAAAGTGGTGTTTAGAAGAAGATCACTACACACGAATTTGTCCACAATTAGGAATTTCGTTTCGCAAGGATGGATTCTATTTGTACGAGCGTAAGTGATACAAAAGAAATGGTTACCTTTTTCTATCAGTAAAAAGTCGTGAAAGTTTGATTATTTGTATTATTGGTTTGATTTTACTGATAGTGAAAATAGAATTAATTGAATATATTTAATTATATTGCGAGGAGGCCTCGCCTCGGTGGCTCATTGGTAGAGTAAAGAATTTGTAATCTTGTGATCTTGATTCAAATCTCAGTTCAAGCTATCGCATAGGTGCAAATATTTACACATACTTTCTTGACAACTGTACCGTTGACTCCGTCGCTAATTAGCACTGAAATAGAACCATGATAGAGTGATGTTAATGGTTTCCAACAATTATAATCTTAGATAAAGTATTCATCTACATGCCATCAATAGATTATAGGAAAAGATTACAGAACCACTGGGTTGTCATACCATAGTTGAAGAACTCTTTTGATCACTGATGAAAAGAGTTGGTAAGTAGGGGAAAATAATATATATTTAGATTCCAACAGGTATATGATCATTTATAGTTTACACTGTGCATTTTAAAGGGACTAGACATCTTTTTTTCTGAAATAAGAAGCCATATTTTAATACATAAATGTAAACTAATTATTTGATACTTTTTACATATAAAAAAGTGGGTATTTTATTTACCTTATCTTAGAACTTTCTCCAATGGGCCTTTTATATGGTCCAGAACCATAATCATCGATCAAACAAGTTCTTTACTATCCGTAAGCTTTGAAATTTTCCTGTGGATGGATTGATGAGTGTAGGAATTTAGGATTAAATGTCAGACAAAATTTTTACATCAGAAAAATTTTGAAAAAATTGCAAAAATTTAAATAAATTAAAAAAATTCTTCCAAACGGCAAAAAATTTGTTTTTCTCATCAGATCGAAAATCTCTACACTCATATGAGAATTATACAATTCAGGAGTAATTTAGTTCAAATCTGGAGTCAATCCATTCGCAGGAAAATTTCAAAGCTTACGGATAGTGAAAAAACTTGTTACATCGATGACTATGGTTCTGGTTCTCACCAAAATTGAAGAAATTTAATTATTTCTTTAAAATTTACAAAAAACAGAGCACTGACCTTTTGTAAGCATGCACAAAAAATAATGAAACTCCTCATTCCTTGACATGGACTGTTATATAAATAATGATACATAGTAAATGCAAACTTAATATTGAATGAATAGGCTGTCCTTGAATATTGGTATAATTTTTTTTTCTTTTAAGATACATAGATGCATATAAATTCAAAAAATATATCATGTAACTACTGTTTTTTACAGTAAAAACCTTGATAAACTCATTTAAAATAGTGTGTTTTCAATTTAAACTTACAAAGTTAAATTCAAAAATTGTTTATGACAATAACGACCCATAAAAGTGAGTCAATGGACTTTTAAGATTTTCATAAACGCAGTTACCAGTTTTAGGAATAAACACGAAGACACTTTTAAAAAGAGACATGAAATATAATTGAAAATCTGGTAGGTTTATACTATCAAAGACGTATAAGAAGAAAATTTTGTCATTCATAATGAATTAAGACGTTTGGCAAGAGGCCAGAGCGGAATAAAAGTACATCACACAGTGTAAGATATCCCGATTTCGTCTTCCACAACGCACCACAAAGAAGAAAGACATTCATCTTTGATCTCTGTCTGGACAGCTTTCATTTTTATTCCAAGTTGCATCTATCTTTCCCTCCGTCTTTTTCTTTTCTCATATCTTTTTTCCTTCCTTACTTCTTGGACTCTTCCCACATTACTTCGCAGAAGCAGCGAGAGGCTAGGTACGCGCGAGTCGAGATCGACGAATGACAGCGAGAGTCGCAGCTACCCCGCGGGCACGTCCTCGACGCCGCCGCCGCCGCCGCCTTCTTCTGCGCGCGCTCGCCTCGGCGCTTTTCATTACGTGATATGAAAAAAGGACGCGTACAGAAGAGGATATCTGTCTCCTGCGAGAGCATGCGACGCGGAAGCTGTATTCTCCTTCCTCTCCGCGAACTCGAGCGAGGGCGCGCCCGCGACTTTCAATTCGCGCAGGAGATGAAGGAACGTATACATCCGGAGAAAGAATGCACGCGTTTCTTTCCTCGCCCGCCGCTATCTTTGCTCCTTACTTTTCTCCCCCCCATCCCTCCCTCCCTCCCTCCCTCCCTCGCTCCCTGTCTCTCTCGCTCTCTTGCCGTAGGGGGCAGTTTTCAAGTAATGCTGGGTAAACACGCCGTGCGCTTACATGGAACTTGTAGCAAAATAACTCGAGTGTTTGGATCCTTGAACGCTCGCCTTGGACACAAGCCGTCGTTACTCCGAGTGGAAGCTAAGGGGGGTGTTTAACCTCTAGAGCTTCAGAGTTCGGCGAAATTTCAGCTATAAATGTAGATATTAATATAGAGGACAAAAATCTTTCATAATGAATACACTTTGTTGTTTTAACAGGATGTTTTTACACCGATTTAAAATATGAAAATAATGAAAATTGTAATAAAAACCTCTTATGTATATTATTAGTTGAACAAAACCTTATTGTCATCTTATTAAGCACAATATTTTGATATTACTTATATTATAATCTATGATCACTTCCTTTTTTTCGCTTCACGCATAATTTCCCTCGTGCCTTGGGGCTCTGCAGCGACCCTTGATAATTTCGTTATACTTTATTAAATTTTGTTGATCTATTTGCTGAAAATTTCAAGTGATCAATTATTATTAAACTCTTAGTAATACTGCATAATTGAAGACAATTTAAAGAAATGAACCACCGCTTATGAAGGACTATTTTGAATGTTGACATACATGTAAGGTTAATCTTGGGGAAGGAAATAAACGATTAAAGTAAAAAACAGTGCAATTCAGAAAGATGAAAGCCAAAGAATGAACGAATCGTTAAGCATTAGGAGTGGTAAAGAGATATAAAGAGCGAAGAGGGAGGAGGAAAGAAGAGTGGAAGAGGTAGATTCGCGCAAAAAGGCGGAAAGTGGAAAAAGGAGTTTGAACGTAAAGACTGAAGGAGGGAGAGGGAGAGAGAGAGAGAGAGAGAGAAAACTGCCGCCGCCACCGCGTAATAAAAGAGGAAGACGTAGATGTAAAAGTAAAGCTGGCAGGCACGTAAGGTGGTGGGCCGTAGCCGGCGCCGGCGCGCTTCTGCCTTCTGCATTTCCCCTAGGGAAATTATTGACAGTCAGCGAGGAAATGACGTCGTAAATATCAAGCCCCACGCCGCGGAGGCTACCCCCTCCTCTCATTCTCTCTCCTTTCTTCGCTCACTTGCTCCCGCTCTCTTCCCTTGTTTTCCTCACTTCCGCCCTGTCCTTCTTTTCTTTCCTTTCCTCTCGCCCCTGCCCCGTCCGTATCCCTTCTCTCCAGCCGACACTTTTGTTTTCTCGGCTTCTTCAATCAGCGCGAAACGCCTCGCAATGCAGACTTTCCTCATAAACTAAACAAGCGCTTGCCGATCGTCTTGCGTGTTTTGCTATTTTTTTCTTCAACCTGCACGCCGCCACTCCATTAGAAAACAATGGATCCGAGAAATGTTTAATGAATCTTATTGAACGAGTGTCGAAGTAGGGATTAGTTCGATTGTTTGGCAATAGCGAGATCTCTGGCGAGGTAAGCTACAACATGGCTTCATTTGAAAAAATCCTCTAATTTAGTACAACCATGTCCGAAAGTGAAGACCTCTTTGTTAAGAGCGAATTATTCGCAACTACCGCACATATTCTCTCTGTAATTGAACATTTTTATGTTCACAAGCATTGCCTAGGAAAGTCACATTCCATTTTGAAAAAGCAATGTTGTTATGCAATTTTTCTTATAGTCTGGGAATGAAGATTTAATATAATAGTAAAATGTCGCATTTGCAAAAGCTATTCATCGAAACGGCGAGAAGCGAAAAAAATGTTTCTTTCACTTTTTCAGATGAAAGAATGCGATACGAAATTGTGCGCTCCCCCCTAGAGCGCGAAAAATTTGAAAGAATTGAGAAACTGATAGCAAAGGCATTGTGTCCCTTCGAGGGGGTAAGAGCGCGCTCGGCGTATTCATTAAGAATAAAGGATGAAACAGAGAGCCGAACAAAAGAAGAAAAGTACTCCTTGAGTAAGAGCGAGCGTGTTTAATACAAGAGCGCGGACCAGTGTCTTTTCTTCGTCTCTACTTTCCCGTGTGCGAGAACGGGCGCACGCGCGCGAACCCGTGCACACAGAGACACGAGCACACGGCAGAGTCCTTTTTATTCTCATTTCGCTCTGCCTATAAGAGAGAAAGAGCGAGAAAGAAGAAACCCGTGTGTCGCGCAAGCGCGGCTTTCACGCCGCGGGACAAGATGAGCGACGACGCATCGTTTTGTTTGCCCGCCCCCTCAACTTTCAATTTTTCATTTCGCCCGAATATTTAAATAACAAAGCAAGGTCAAGGACTTTGCCAGACGCTTTTTTCACTCCCTTCCTTTTCTAGCTGCGCTTCAAAGCCCCCTCCGCCTGACACTCTCACTGACAAGCCTGATTTATTATTACGATAAATGAAGATTTTCAGAAGAAATAGTGGTAACATTTTTCAAAAAGTACTAGTCCTTTTTCGCAGTTGATGATTATTTATAGTCGAATGGTTTTTCCCAGTTTGCTACTTAATTGGACAGCCAGCGGATTTTTCGGCACGCGCGTGGCCCGAGTCCCCGGTGATAAGAGCGCGAGCGTGCGCGGCCGCACTCAGCTTCGCACATATACAACTCGAGCCTCGACTCGGTATTTTATCAGCAGGAAGCTCGGCGCGAAAGAAGTCGCGCGCGGGGAGAAAAGTGGGGGCGAAAAATGGAAGAACAGAGTAACGCGCGGAAAGGAGAGAAGGAGTAGGTTGGAATGCAATTCGGCGCGCGCGCGGGCGTAGATATACGCCGGGCGCGGCGGGGGCGGCGACTAAGGGTAGTTATTATAATAAATTTGTCGGAGTTTAAGAAGCGGAAACAATTCAGAGCTGCGAGCTCTCTAAGGATGTGCTTATCGTTGCTTTTATTCAAATGGAAGTGGAGAGTACGACGACAAGGTACGAAGAAAAGAGTGAGGGGGAAGAGAGAGAGGACAGCCTCTTGAATCCTCTCCATATTTCCTGCAGTGCGTGCTGAAGAACGAGACGGGAGGGAGAAAAGAGGAGAAAAGACTGCGAAACAATTTGTCTTTTCGAACGCGGAGCTCGGCTACGCTGCGACGAATAAAAGTTTGCACGTTCGAGTGTGTTTCCTCTTTCGCACTTGGCTGCTGAAGGCGTATAAAATAAGTGGGAGGGGGCCCGGAGAAGCGATGGCTGCGCGCTTGGCCTCGGTATGAGGTCGGTCATTGAAATATACGCTCTCGCACGGCCGCCTGCGTATATATATTATGCGACGCTCGCGCAGAAAAAGGAGCGATGCGTCGCGCGACATAATATGGAGGTTTATCTGCTGGAATCATGATGGCTTAGCAGGGGGCTCCTCGCGCGCGAGCAAATCCTTCCGCGGCGGGCGCCGTCACATTCTAAGACCCTCCGCCCCGGCTTTCGTATTCCCGTCGTGTTTACGTCCTCTCGCACTTTTCTCCCTCCTCTCTTTGGCTCTTTTTCTCCCGCCACGTCTCGCTCGCGTCTCTCATTTTTCTCCCGCCGGCTGCTGCTGCCTCTGTAATAATAAAAGCAGATTTGCCAGCTATTTCCAACGAGGAGATTCTTCGCTCCCGGGGAAAAATGCGGAAGGTCGTCTCGGCTGCGCGAAAAATCAAATGGGAATCGATTTTCTCGTCTTTGCGAATACAAAGGACCCTCAAACGTCCGCGAGACTTCTGGGAGATAGATAATCATGCTTTCGCATTAAAGATGTAATAATAATCTCTTGAAATAATAAAAAAGTGTGGAAACAGCTCTGCGAACAATAATTCGAGGAACGAATGGGGGGGCCAAAAGTTCATGTCCAAAAAGATCGGTCTGGTCGAAAGTTTGATAGTTGGGAAATGTTGGATGACGAGCGCGAAATCACCTGTCAGCGTCGGGCCGCGCACACGCCGCATAATCGAATTCGCGGTAAAATTGGAGCCGTCTACTTATCGATTTTTCGTCCCCGAAAGCCAGGCCCGGGCGCGGCAAAAAAGCTCCCCCCTCGGGCGCGCCTGCTTGTGTAACTGGGTATCAATTACAGGCCGAATATATATATAGGTGTCGCCGCTCGCCTGAAAATGTCATTAGAATCAATAACATATCCCATAAAGCGGAGGGGGAGATTGTCGCGCGCCCGGCATCCGAGAGAAATCTGTCCGGGCAGAGTCCGCGAGGGGTGCTCAATATATTACCAGCGATGCTCGTAAATATTTTGATTAAATGGATAATATAGTGGGACAAAAATGAGCTTTATTAAGGAAATCTTATTTATCATTCTACCCCCTTCACATGACGCAAACAAATATTTATTTAAAAGTTTGCTTTCGATAAACTTTACTCTATACCGTGTTAATAGTATATAAGTAAACGGATTTTTGGAATATTTATTTCCGAGATTTTTCGTTTAACAATACAGGCCATCAGCGAAAAACTTGAGCAATCTCACGCAAGGAATATATATGCGCGGGAATAGATGAGCGGGCAGAATACAAGCTCGAGGCGTGTGTATCAGGTCTGTCGGGGCGGCACGCACAATTCTACCGTCGTGAATTTCCGGCGTCGGAACTTGTCTGGAAGCGCGCGCTGTCATCCCGAGGGCTCGGAGCGCCGGGAGAAACGGTAACGCGCCAGTTCTGAAAACTTTCCACCCTTCTTCATGCGCGAGGAAGAAACAGCCTCGAGGAGGACTTTCGGCTCTTCGCGCACGTGTATCCAATTTTATGGGCTTTCGAGCCGCAGGACCGGCCAACAATCGAGCGCCAAGCGAATCTCTCGTCTTTTTCGTTCGCGCTCTTGTTCTCCTCGACTCGGCGCTGCTCTCTCGATCCCCTCCTTGCGGACGGATTGTGTTTCATCGTCTTTGTGCCTTCCCTCATGCGAGATTCTTTACTTACTTTTATTTCGCCTTTCGCACTTGCGATTTTGAATCTCGCTCTTGGCTCACCTGAAAATGCTCGTTGCACGAATGTCCTCATTTTATATATTTGCTTGACTGATCATTTTCTGGATAGAAAGTAGATTTCGTCGGTACCCATTCGAAACTTCTTTCTTTTTTTATTGTTTATGAAAACAAAATTTATCCAACTATATTCTCGCTTAATATATCCAACAGCTGATTTATTATTAATATTAGTGTTAAAATGCAGTTTTTAAAGTATTGTCAAAAATGACATTTTTTATTACTCTTCTATTATCAATACCTTCGATTCCTGAATATGATAAATTCCTAAATAAAATAATAATTTTATTATAATACACTTACGGTTTTGGGACCTTAATAATTTATCTAATTAATCGACTCTTCAAAATGTTTTATTGCATGTAAAGAATGCTAACACTATACCTATAGATGCTTTTAATGTTGAAAGAGAAATCGATATTGAAAATAACACAAGTTTCTTTCTTTTAGTAAATTAATGGTAGCTGCTATCTAAGAATACAAGGCTTTTTATGTTCATAGGGATTCTTGGAGCTTCTGTCTGCGTCGTCTCATATCGTTACTTAAACATACATAATCCGTGTCCCAACCTTACACTTTTTACACAGCGAATGTTTATTTTGTCTACTTCGACCCTTTGCATCGTAAACTTCCTTAGTTTAATGACTTTGCTGCGCAGTCATTTTGAAAAAACCGGTGCTTTAAAAATAAAGTGGAGAAAAAAGGTCCGACCCTCGCTGTCGCGAGCTGCATAAGCAGCCACAGCAAAGCCACGAAATTCAGTTTATTGCCCCCTAACCTAATATAAGAATATTTTAAAAGAGAAAACGAGCTTCTAAGACTGCAGTTTGTTTCTCGATCACGAGCGGGGAAACACATAAACATTTTTCTTGTCTCGAGTCTCGCGTCGTGGGAGTCCTAGCTAGTCTTCCTCTTTTCCTATTCATTCGGGGGACGAGCAAAGAGGAACAAGGGAGAAGCGGAAGAGTTAGAGTATTCCGCTTGGGTATAATACGCAGCCGCTTTGCGTTCCCTCTGTCTTCTTAACTTTTCGCGGTGTAAAAAAGGGGCCTTATCGAGACGGCAGTCGGGGGCACTTACAGGGCTATTAATCCCAGTCGACGCTCCTGGGCCCCTGTACCACGCGGACGTTTCTATGGCGAGCGCGTTTTATTTCCACAAATCGATGCCCCTTAGTAGTGCGGCCGGCGGCACGACAATGCCCCGCGGAAACTCTCTTTGTATGCATATGTAAACGCGAGCGCTAGTAGAAATTGCCGCTGCGCATTGTGCACTTCTCCTTGCGGGAGAAGCTGCTGCTCGCATGCGTGCATGCGTGCGCATGCTAGACCTGAGCGCGCCATCCTTCAGTGTCCACGTCGCGGCTATCTCGCCTGTGCACAGAGCGCAGCTCGAGATTCCGTGCTGTGAACGCGCCACGCATATCGACGATTCGCAAGTCGCTAGAAAGATAGACTAACAGCTACTGTGGACTTTCAACTGGCTTTTGAGATCACCGATGCACCAACGGTTTTTTCAGAGATATTCCAACTTAGCTTCTACGTATACGTTTCTAGTTGTTCGGCTCGTTAGGAAAAGCGGATAACCATAAGTATGATAATTTTTATAAATATTTACAAATTGAAGTAACGATAAATTCGATATATTGGAATAATTGTAAATTTATTTTGCTGGAATTGTTCCATTCTGTAAAACATCATAGGTATGGTCATTTTTTGAAAAACGAAACCAATATTTATGTAAACAAATGCATCATATCATTTTTGTTCACGTTCACATTTGGTATTGTATATTATAAATAAAAATAATCATTTATTGAATCATATGTTATACTTATATTATAGCGAGAAAACCACGGTAACGTACATTCTAATAATATGGCTATATTTTCTATATTTTTTTTACTAAAGTATACTATATAACAGTTTGTTGATCTGTAATTATACTAACCGTTATCGTAAAATGTGGCTTTCACTATTTTGTATTGTAAGCTATTGTAATAGTAACTACCATCCGGCTCAATGCAATTGTATTTGTATTATTTGTATCAAGCGCCTTTCATGCTGTAGTATCAACCTACGATAAATTCGAATGTATTGAATGTTCGGATGGTATATTTTCACTAAACAAACGTAGTATTTATTCAATAGCTACATTTTATAGTAACTTTTAAAGTCATGGTTCTTTTTCATAAAATAACTTTTTCGCCTGTAAATAATCAACATAAAAACTTATAATTAGATTTGTTTGTGTATGAAACATAAACATTTTATGTCATTTTTGAGATATAATCTGTTAATACCTAAGAACTAACTAATCTAGTGCATCCGACATCACTAATATATAAGTGAAATATAAAACTTAACATTTATAATAAATGAAAAGTAGTTTTTTGCAGCATTTCTTGTTGGTAAATTCATAGAAAATTAAATTTTTATAAATTTGGACACCATTTGATCACTAAGAGATATACTTACACTTTACTTGAAGAGAAATGAAAATATAATCGTTCTTTGCTTTAATTATAATAAAGGTTATGGATGGGTATTGAAAAATACCTCTATAAGTTCATAATAAATATTTATTTTGTAATTTATATTTGACTTATATTTTATTAATTAAAAAGTACCCTTTCTGTGTTATAAAAAAGCTTAAACCTTATTTTTAATGGAAATAACATTACCGGTACACATGGGTAATGACACTGCGAAATAAAGTTTTTTTGATACATTTAATTAATTACAGATGTTTATATCATAGGAAGCACATTAGAATATACATGTGTTAGCTTTGAAATTAGAGCAGCACGAAACATTTCTTCCCCCTCTTCCATTCTCATTATTCCCCGAGCGTCGAAAACATTCATCGTCACGCAAAAAATGGGTATACACGCACGCTGATCGCTTTCATTAGAATACCCTCTGAAAGGGTGCAAAGCTTTGAAAGGCACAGCGGGCAGTGCACTCAAGCGAGAGAAAAAAGTCGGATTTTTAAATGAAAATCCACACGCGTAAATCATGACGAATGGATCAATTACGGCGCGGGTGTGCTTTGAATTTCATATGAGATATACCTACCTATCGGTTCTCTCCTTCCTTCTTGCTGAGCGCACGCATCCGCCAGATGACGATGACGATGATAGCAGGGCATCACGCAGAGACGCTGCTGAGCACCGCTGGATACTTGTGTTTGCTCCATGAACGAATTGAATGTGGCGAGAAGCGACGATTTTTTCACGCGACACTTCGGCTTTCTCCTCTCACGTCGTTGTACTGCCAATGGAAGATTCTTGACAAATTGATCACCTTTTCCATTAGCAGTTGGTGGAAATTAATTTTTTTAACTGACACACTGCATTTTACTTTTCAATAAAATACTGTAATATTTTAAATAGTACGTATAAAATGAGAACATTTCATTGAATGGTATGATAACAAAAATTTTCTGGAGTTCATTGATGTATTAAATAATTATTGCCTATATTCTTTTATGGTGGTCACACGTATTAGTGGATTTCGCATATGCAGTGAAAAAATTAAATTTTATATGAATCATGAATTAATGTTTTTAACAAACCAAAAGATTTTATGAAGTTTTAAATCCTGAATAAATTGTTCATAGGGGAAATAATAAATTAATTTAGTCATCGCATTCATGAAAAATATAACCTTGACAGAAACAAAAAAAACATTTTTGAGCCAAGAAATAGGTTTTTCACATATTTTTTACCTCTGGTGAAGGCTTTTTTCGACATTACTCAAACATTTAATAGAATGAAAAAAGGGTAATATTAAATGGGTTTAAATAAAAGTGAAATTAAAAAAAAAATAGAAAACAAATTTTAGCCACAGTTATAGAAATATGTGAGAAATAAATCAAATTGCTTTTCTTATGATCAGAAATACTTGAGTCAATAATAAAATTTAGATCTATATGAATAACTTCTAAAAATCAATTCGAAAAATACGTTTTAAAAAAATTGTCAATTTATAAAAGTAAAGATTGCTGTGCGTAACTTTTTATAAAAATAAAGGACTTGTAGCAATTACCTATAGTATCGAATTCGAGGCATATCGTTACGCTGAAAAAGGAAGCTCTTAGGGATCAACTAGATCATCTCCGCGCGTATCACGCTCGAATTTGGGAGCTAGTTTTAATTGTCTGTTTATTGTTTGTTTATTATTGGTATTACAGTCTTGGTTTATCAATTTATCGTAATAATCTTAAAATCATGTCCTACATCTTATCACCCAGCTATTCGTTCTGTTAGTTTAATGGCATCATGTTAATTCAAGCTTTTAATTATCATTTTCTGTAATATTCTTAATTAAGGGACACTATCAAATCATTTTGCTAATTGTTTATGACTATTTGTATTGTCCTATTTTCAATTAATTGAGTTTTAAGCCATACTATGATCGTTCTTTCTACATCGGTTTTGGCGGGTTCTGAAATTATTTCTATGTAAGTTTTGCTTTTTGTTAGCATATTCCTTCTTGTTTTTTTTTCTAGGAGTTGTTTTAGTAGTTCATATTTGTCTCTCAATTCTTTGATAAATTATTTTTGAAAGAATATTTTTACTTGCATATCAGAAAAAAATATTCCTCTCACAGTTGTTAAATTCTATCTGTCTACAATGTCTGTAGGAATGTTTAATAGTTGATCTTGATATTTCTCTCTTTCTTGTAGTTTTAGTCGGCCATAATATACCTTGCGTCTTACCTTCTAGGTTGTTTGTTTTTGAGGTTAATAATACTTCACTAATCTGCATAGTGTTTTTAGTGGTTTAAAGCCATCTACAGGGTGGGCCAAAAGTAACGGAACGGCAAAATAACTCGGCGGGATTGTATTTTAAGAGAAAAAGCTTAAAACAAAAGATATAGGATTTTTTCTTGG
>JAPYZP010002172.1:0-14151 GCA_030522985.1 Torymus sinensis
TCATGTCCTCTTTCGATATGAAATATTTTAATTTAAAAAAAAGCATAAGAATTTTAGTACTTTTCTTCAAAAAACCAGCTACATTTTTTTTTCTTCAAGTCGGATCGAAAATCTGACACCGTAATATTGTAGAGCGACCCCAAAAACATATGAAACGGTTGGTCATATTAATTATTTCACGTTTTTCACTGCTCAGGAAAACTGTAAAGTCAAACTTAAATTTTCCCAGTTTCAGGCGTTAATGGGTTCACATCAAACTCCGAACAACGAAAACTCAACTCACCAGTTGTGTTGGGCTTATCAGAGGGCGCGGCTGGTGTGGGCATGGGTATCTGAGTGAGCAGTGCACCGAAGGGTGAGTTCACTGACTGCTGCATCATCTGCTGCATCATGCTGGGCATCAGGCCCTGCATGTTAGGCGGCGGTACGCCAATAGGCACGTTCGGCATCAGACCAGGCGGCATCTGTAGACCCATCGGTCCCAACATACCTGCTGCAAATAAATGAACAGCACAGAAAAAAAATAATAATAATTAACCGTACGGATTGTGCAAAGTTATCTGTTGACTGTGGGTCGAATACTCACGTGGCATGGTGAAGCCGGGAGGTAACATCGAGGAAAGTTGATTGGGTGGCGGTAGGAGAGGCTGAGTGGGCGGTCTGAGAGGCGGTGGCTGACTTGTGTCCACCATAGGCGTGGGGGCGCTCGTCACAGGCGGTTGCGGCTGTTGTTGTTGTTGCTGTTGTTGTTGTTGTTGCTGCTGTTGCTGCTGATGCTGTTGGACGATGCCGTCCGTCACCGTAGGAATCGCCGAGCCCTGGTTGGACGTCGATTGCGTCGAGTCCGAATCCGAGGCGGCCTTTCTCCTGCCTGTTATAGAATGACAATATACATTAGAAGTATGAGATACTCCTCAAGAGGGTGGTGAAAATTTTAGTGATGATGGATTAGATGTGACGATGGCAAAGATAATGACTGATGAAGTATCTTGAATCCAATTCAATTCATGCATTTCAAAAACTCAAATTTTCTATAGAAAATTGGCTCAAGTGAATACATGGATGTATTAGCAAAAGACTAGATTAACTTGCCAAAACGTTAGTAAGTACAGAAATTTTACCTTTCAATCTTGGAGGCATTGAATCCTCGTCAATCATTCCTCCTTCTTCAAGCAGTTCAAGCTCGTGATCGGAGATATTATTCAGTTTATTCCACGGAATGTAACTGACTCCAAGTTCTACTTCCCAGTAGTCTTTCCATTCTTTTCCTTTAACACCTTTGCCTGGAGCCCATGCAAGCTAAAATAGAATAATACGTTAATAAAGGCTTAGCTTACAACTTTGAACTTCATTATTTATCGTAATAAGGTAATTTACTAACCGTTATAGCCTTTCCCTGCATTTTATGATTTTTCAGTTTGGTCAATGCTCTGAATGCATCTTGACGTCTATTCATACAAATAAAGGCGCAGCCTCTAGGCGGAATCAGGTCTATACTGACAATGTCACCAAATTCCCCGAATGTATCGGATAGTTCCTCCTGGTGAACTAATTTTGACAAGTGGCCAACCCACAATGTTGTACTGCACACTGTAATGAAAATTGTCGATATTAAACAATTGTAGATCAATCGAGATATGGTTCAAAACAAACCAAAATACGGTTAACTTACCATTAAGTTTTTCCCTGACTAATGGAGGAAGACCTCGTTTACGGCGATCTCGTTCCTTCTCCCTTTCCTCTTCATTCACCCTTTCGCGATTCTCTTCTTCTCGTTTACGGTCAATTCTCTCCTTTGAACGAGTTCTATGGAAAAATTATACACACATTATAAGTATAATATAAGTAACATCGTCAAATTCTCGAAGTTGTTTTCTATCTACGGATAGAAAAATTCACCTGTGCCGTCTGGTTCTAGATCTGGACCTGGACCTCGACCTGGACCTCGACTTCCTCTCGCGATCTCGCTCCCTGCCGCGCTCACGTTCCCGGTGTCGGGGCGACCTGGACCTGCTGTGTCTGCGGAAACGATCGGGCGATCGGCTCTGTGAGCGCGCTGGTTCGCAGTTGACGATCTCGACGCTGTTCTCGCGTCGAGGTGCGGTTACCTCCTCGACAACGAGCGGACTCTGATGGGACACAAGGATAGGCTGAGGTATAGGCGGTCTGATCAACGGCGGCGGCTGTGAGACGAAGGGCATCGCCGGCGGATGGTAGCCCGGCGGCGGTTGACTCATGTCCTGCTGCATCACCATCGCCGGTGTTAGCAGAAGCGGCGCGTACGGCACTGGTGGTGGTGGCGGCGGCGGTGGTGGTGCCTGCTTTATTATATCCGTTGGCTTCAGCTCACATTCCGATGCGAACGGCAATGACTGTGGAGTGAAGATTTAAGATGTTAGATTGCGTCATTGAGCGACAAATTTTTATTTTTATTTTAGCGTGTGAAGTAAAGCTTACAGGTACTGTTTGAGCTAAGTGTTTATCAAATTCGTCTTCTTGCTGTTTCATTTGTTGTAATTTGCGCATTTTTTCCTCCATCTCATTCTGAGCTGTATTTGTGCTATTCTGTTGCATTGTTTGTTGCAAAGCCTGCAGCTGCCTCAAAACCTGTGAAATAACAGATATCTTTATATGCGAATTCAAAATATTCCAAGATAATTAGTGTAATGCTCGTGATCACTCAATGCTCAAACTTACATCTGGATTTGCAAGTAAAAGACTGAGACTCTCGAGGTTATTAGTCGCAGCAGCGGCGAGGGCATTGTGCTGGTTAATCGCTGCTTGAGTCATTTTCGGCGAGGTTGCGACCTGCACGTCGTCGTCTTCCTCCTCGCCGTAATCAAAGTCAAGCAGTTTTTTGTCGAATTTGACTGAGCTTTGGGTCGACTCGTTCGCCGCCTCCTGCTTCTTCAGCAGTAACTGCTGTAAATGCTGCAATTGATCAAGGAATGAAACGTCCATTCGATTCGTACCGACCTGCCCCTAGTAGACAAAAGGTTTATTTTGACAATGATTTTATTTGTTAAGTTATGAATGATTTGACAAAGTACAACACAATTATTGACAGCTGGTGCTACGTAGGAGCCAGGTCGTAAATGAAAGGAGACAAGGTGATAATGCATCAGCAAAGCAATAGAATGTTATAGATTCTAATAGAAGAGGTACTAATTTTATGGTAGTGAATTGTTCTTAATTATATTAATGATATAGATTGAGCAATAACTTAATTACATTAAGATGTAATTAAATTATGTTAATTTTAGTTAGTTTAGTGTTAATTTTAGATAAAGCTTTTAGTTTCATTCTGTACAGAATGTTGCAAGAAATTATTAGTTAATTGAATCGTGTATGATATAATATTAGAATACTATAGTGATTTGTACATAACAATTGTTTTCAAGCTTCTAATTGCAAAGTAGTGGCATAAACTATGATATACATTGTAAGCTTTTCAATCCTATACTTAAATAGCACATTGTGCAACTAGGGAAGAAACTTGACTTTTTCTAGCAAGTATGATGATTGAGCATGAGTAATACACGAGTGCTCAAAATCATTATCCGAGTCTGAAAAAGTCAATTGTTCCCTTGTTACAGATCGTATTTTTTTTAATAAGTGCAAGAATAGGACTTTTTTTTGCATGAAAAGTGGATGGGAGGTCGGGTATATCGAGTCGTCATAACGGGAGACTAATTACTTTTCCTCCCGCTAATGCGGAAAACCTCGCTAGATGCTCGAAATACTCGACTTTCTATTCACTTTTCTATTCAGGAAAAGGTCCCTTTTCATGCCCATGTTGAAAAAAATAAATTTTATTTCTTTTTTAACTATAATAATAATTTGTAAACTAAAATATCTATTATTTTTCAAACGTTCAACTCGTGCTAATAAAAGAAAACTAAGTGCTTAAAAATAATGGATGCAATGTTACAAAACATTTTACTATTTTTAGTTAGTTTCTGTTTCTCTTACTAGAAGTTTGTTGGCATTGACTATATTTGCTGTTTCCATCTTTGTTTGAGCCAGCCATGCTGGGTCTATTGTTTTTGCTGCTGCAATGAGTTTGTGGTCCTTTGGCGTGTTTTTGGCAGTAGATGGCGAGGTTTTTGATGCAGCACTTATACTATTCACATTGTTACCTGTAGAAGCATTTAAAATTCCTAAAATACAATATTAAAATATTCGTAATATCACGAATGTGATCTTTTTAAACATGTTTTATAAAAGACCTCTAGCTTTATTCTTGTCATCGCTAATTTTGTCTTACCATCACTTACTATTGTTACTATCTATTTAATTTTTTCTATTTAAATAGTTGTTGTAAGTGATGATAGAACAAAATAGCTTTTTTGGGACAATGTAGAATTTCAAGATTTACCATTTGACTGTTCCTTATGTATAGGGTGATTAGGATCAACTAGATCAAACAGTGGCTGAATAACCTCAGGCGGGAAGACTGCATTCTTCTGCCAGAGATTCAGCACCCTGATAACTTTGCTCTTATCCTCAGGTGGACATTTGAGCAAGTTTAAGAAGGTGGTTTGCATGTTCTTTGCAAACCTTGGTGCGAACACATCCTTTTCGGTGCCAAACTGATGCCTTGACTGCCTTACTATAGAGTCTATGACATATAACCCTGGAACTTTGTACTCTGCCTTGCACTGTAAGTAAAAAGAAATATTAGTATTCATATAAGTTGCACATATGAAAATGGCCATAGAAATACAATTCTAATTAATTCAAGTTATGATCAATGTTTGATATTTTGATTTCTATACTTTTGATTGGAAAAGCATCTATTATGTAACAATTGATTTATTTTCTATAATGATAAAGCAACCAAGTCCTGCAATACAATAGTTTATACTATTAAATTTCTAATATACTTTTATACAAACATACAAATTTCAACATACAAATTATAACTTAGTTCAACTGTCTCATAAAAGTTAACTTATTCATTTTTACAAATATAAAATTATTCATCATCTGTTCTTGAAGAAAATAAGGCAGGGAATATCTACAATTTAAAAAATCTGTCAACTCAGTGATCACAAATTGAACTTGATGTTTTCTAAACCACATGATCTATCAATCCAAGTGCCTTCGCCCATGTCAGTACTAACTTTTTGGATAAATTTCTCGACGCTCTGCACAACGTGCTTGTAAAACTTGATGGCCTTGATGGCGCCTCGAGTCAGCGAGTTCATCTTGGCCTTTGATATTGGTGGCTTCACATCGTAGAGGCTTGAGAGCTGCAAGATAAAGCAAAAATGAGTACTCGGTATCAGCTACATTCGCAGTCCCCCCCTCCAAACACACTGTGCTCCGATCCTTCCCAACCCTCACTACGCAACAATTCTCCATCCTTACAACACTGTTGCCATGAAACATTTCACACTATGAGAGCTGTTCAACCAGAGAGCGAACTCACCTCGGCGTTGAAGGCTTTGACGGCGTCCATGGCTGCGGCGGGCGCAGTCGCCGGGGGCGACGTCTCTGGTCTCACGACTCCTGCTTGCAGCCTTAGCGGCTCGGGCCTGCATCGGGGGCGCTCTTATCCCCTCGCTTCCTCGCGCTCTCTCTCTCACTGTATTCCTCTCTCTGGCTCGCTCCCTTCCTCCTAGCACCTCGGCGACGACGAACACGAGGTGAGCGCTGGCGCAAGCGCGCGGACGCGACGTCGACGCTTGGCTTCACGCGCATACACACACACAGACACTGCTCCGTTTTCGCTGTACAGTCCAGCTAGGCGAAGGCAATCGGCCAGTCCTCAGGACGACGCTGCAGAGGAGACGGGGGAGGAGGTCGACGACGACGGCATCTCTCGCGTCTGGCTCTGCGTGGCGTGTTTTCCTCTCTCTCTTGCTCACTCTCTCGCACGCGCGTGCGTGTGGTGCGCGCTCTTCGCAGCAGCGACGAGGCAGGCAGGGGCAGCGATGGGAGCGCGGCCGACTCTCTCGCAAGAGAGGAGAGGTGCCAAGATGGCGCCGGCGTGTGGGTGCGCGTGCGCGCGCGCTCGCCAGCAGCAGAGAGCCAGCTATATCGCGTAGCTATATACACGCACGAAGCAGCTATAACTATATATGTATAATATACGTTATATGTGAGTCAGTATGTGAGTATACCGCTCTCTGTCTCTCTCTCTACTATACCGGAGTCCCGGCATGCACCGCCGCGACCGCGAGCCGACGGCGAAGATATCGGGGGTCGTCGCGCTGCTGGCGCCGCCCTGCGGTCGCCGCGAGGTCTACTGGCTCTCGACGGGTAGATTTTTCAGGAAAGATGCTGACTTCGATGGAAGATTGGTGACGAAAGATGCATCATTTCTCACGTTGCTGCGGCTGCGTGCAGGCTTTTACGGTATGAACGAGGAGTAGCTCAAGGAAGTCTCGTGAAGTTAACGGAGACGCGGGTAAGTGTATGTTTCGGCGGGTACACGAATGCGAATTAGTTATACCGGTGTGTGCCGCGATTATTATGTATAAAACGATGGGGTCACGTGACGGCCCTACGCCGCCCAACCAACGGACATTGCTGCGCGCGCATAACTGCGTCTGCGCGTATATAGGTACCGATATCACTTTAATTTGTGAACTTCCGAGCGGCGCGAAAAATTTGGGAATTTAAAAATATTACACATATAAGCAAACATTAGCTGTAGCACTTACGTCATTTAATTCGATTTTTACACAAACGGCAAAACATCATTCTGTAACATTTATAATAAACAATTTCAATATCTGATGCAATAATTCAAGTAGGTTTGATTATCCACATAGTTTCATAGAGGTATATGCTTATATAAAAGATATACGTAACACGCGTCCACATTTTATTAAAAATATATATCAGTTTAAATTATTCTTCACGAGTCACAATTAAATTCTTTAAAATGATCAAAAACCGATCACCCATACCTATACTTACAAAATTATACATTACGTACTATACCATATACATGTACAAAACTTCTTATCACACAAATCATTATTCTTTGTACATAAATAAATATAGACAAAATCGGCGCCTAATAAATACAAAATTCACTTGTATAAAAAAACGCATTATATCCTATATTCTCACGGATAAAGTAATCTTAAAAGGATTCCTCGTCGCAGGAAAGCATCTGCGGCCGGGCGATCTTCTCCTTCATCGGCTTCTCCGACTGCTGGTTGTTCTTGCGTTTCTTTCGCCACATCTTCCGTTGTTGTTTCCCTTGATGGAGAGCGGCGGTTACGGCATTGACGGCCGACTGGTACATTGCACTTGTGAGGCCGGACTTGATGCCCTGGTAGCGCTCGATCATCGCGTCGTGCTCGCTGCTCAAGTCCTCGTATTCGCGCTTCAGGTTGCGGTAGGCCTTGCGGTAACGCTGGTTCGGCAGCGGCGGGCCCGTAGAGCTCTGAAAGCATTTATATAGTATACATATACATGGCTGTCTGGCTGTCGATTTGGGAGACAATCAATGGAAAATATAAGAAAGTTTATAACAGAAAAAAGCTCCGATACATTCTTTACATTTTCCATGTACGATCCAAGTCGCGAGTCAGCATTTATCAATTATCAAGCCGTATCTATCACTCTTTGTTTAATACGTTCATAAAACATTTGATAAATAGTTCAAGTGCCCCCAAAACCGAAAATCCGACGAAAATTTTGATGGTATTTCGATTTTTTATTCAACAATATAAGATGGAAAAAGTAAGAATTATTGAATAAAATTTGACGATGCGACACTATAATTTCGACTGAAATAAAAAATGTAAAAGTTGAAATACTTGAAAATTTTCCCCCGTTCTTTAACAATCATTATTACCTCGCTGACGGGTGTCGTCGTACCAGCAGCCTCCGTCTTTTCCCTTTTCTCCTTGGCCCTGCTCTCGGCCTTTATCGCCTCCTCCTCGTAATCCTTCACGTATTTAAGAAAGAATCCGATCTGCTCGAAGCTCTGATAAAACTCAGGCCCGAGGGCCGGCGAAATCGGCTGTCCGGTTCTGTTCCACTCGCGCATCGTAGCATCGACGGCGGCGAGTGCCTTCTTCATCAGCCTGACGCAATGCCCGGCGTCACGGAGCACGCGATTGCGCTCGAACTCGAGGTCCATGCGCTCGCACTCGAGGTCCCAGTTCTGTCTGCGCAGCTCGGCGAGTTCCCTGTCCAGGTTCCTCGTTTTCAGGAGCTTACGCTGCGCCGCGTTGAACGCCTGCTGCAAGCTGCTGTTCTTCATCTCCTCGGTTGTCAGCGCGGTGCTCAGTCGCATGCGTTCCATCAGGAGGGAATCGACTTCGCTTTCGATTGGGTTATTGGGACGGCTGCACCTGCAGGCTTCGAGTGGGCTCTTCTCGCCTTGTTGCTGAAGCCTCGCGGCCTTGACGAGCTGGTCGTTGTGACGACGCTCGCATTGCAGCTTCGAGAGGAGAACGCTGATGGCTACCTTCATGAGATGAGTTAGCGGGTTCTCGTTCTCGAGCAATTCGTAGATCTCCGACATGCTAATGAAGTCGTGGCCGAGTAGGTCCGACGATACGTCGCTCATCGCGCTGTCCTCGTCCGGATCCTCCCTTGGGATTGGCTTATTAGCACTACTCAGCGCTTTGCCTATATAGAATAAGGATTAATATATAATGATTGCAATTGAGGTGTAATAAAGATTACACACTTACGCAGCGTCTCGTTCTCCTGCCGCGCCTCGTCCAGCTTCAGCTCAACGATATCCTTCGCCGACGTGAGATGCTCGACCCTGTACCGCAGCACCTGGATCTCTTGCGCCATCTTCGCCTTATTCTCATCGTCATCGCCTCTTGTCCCGATCACAGGCTCCACGGCGCCCTGTTTCATCCGTAGCCGTTCGTTTTCCTCGCACAACCACGCGACCTCGCGTTCTCTCTCTTCGAGCTTGGCTTCGATGCACGCCAACTTATCTTCATAGAAGCGAGACTCGGACGTCGCTTTGCTCCTGTTTTCGAGATTCATCACGTCCGATTCTACGGTGCAGGGCAAAGAGATTTTTTTTATATTGCGGATGGATTTTATATTTATACGAGGAACTTTTGGGTTTTAAAGTCCGTATGAAACTCTAGTTGCAAAATTTAATCTATAAATTTATTCAAGCTTCCGCGAGATATAAGCAAGCTCCGATGGAAGAATAAAAAAATATACTTGTGTAGGTACGTTAATATACACTCACTCAGATTATCAATGACCTGGCAGGCCATCCTGTACTTCTCCTCGAGCATCTGCATCTTGTCGAACACCCCCGCCTGGTGCATCTGCGATATCGGCATGACGCAGTGAGCCATTTCTTTCTTTGTTATTATATCATCGACGACGCGGAGTAAAATTTTCAAAATGCGACGGTTTCGAGCGAGACGCTACGAGTACTGGAACTGACCGAAAATTACACTTAACTAGTTGTAAACAAGCTTTCGTATAGGAGTAGAGAATGGTTGATATATGTAAGGTCAAATGTTTTGGAGCCTGTATTGAATTCAAAGTGTATTTGTTTACAAGGGATCGAGTGTGAGATGTTCATTCGGTATAAGAAGTTGATTTTAATAGAATTATATAAGTAATAGTATATTTCGATACAAGAACGCAAGTGTGTGGATTCTAGCACGAGTGTAGAATCATCTTATTCCACACGTGTATCGAACGATATTTCTCGATGCGGGGGGCGTAAAAGCGATTTTGAAAATTTACACAATGTGTAAAATCGCATTTTACGCATACTGTATCGAAAAAATATTTGTAATATAGTTTAGTATAATTTTTTGTACCTTTGCTGGAAATACGGACATATGTAAATTTATCTAGTCTAATAAGTAAGTAAATAAATAAGTAAACTGTTTCCTTCGGAGAATGATAATATTTTTATTAGTGTTCCGATAAATATTTAAGATTTTATGTTTTTCCCAATAAGTACTCTTTTTGTCTTTTACGATCTCTCAAATGGGTCGTATATATGCACAGTGTCAAACTTCCTCCCACACATTGTTCGAATTTCCCGCGCGTCGCTGCTACAGGTGGCGCGCGCGTGCTTCTCTCTCAAAACAAGCCCACCGCCTACATTTATATTACAAATATACCTCAATACAACCTAAAACTTTTACCTGACCATCAAAAAAATACCGCAAAATCCCACTCGCAATAGTTCCCATTTTATTTGTAATCCATCGTCAGCTACTCTGCCAAAGTTGGCGCTTTGCTGCACAATATGCGAGCTCCGTGACACGCGGCGGCGCGTCGATAATTTTCCGGCGGGCGGCCAGCGTAGGTACCTACGGCGCTGCGCATGCGCGCGGGGCTATAGCTCTCGCTCGCTGCTGCTGCTGCCGCCGCCGCTCCGTCACTCTCCCCGGTCGCGTGGGTTTTCGCTTGGACCGACGGCAGGACGAGGACAACGTCGAGACCGACGATTGCACAGCAGGACGACGGGCGCCCCGAGGTTTCTCTCCCGCCTACGTAACTTTATGTAAGTATCCCAAGTTTTTTACGTGCTGAATTTAATCTCGAGGACGATGCGTCGATTGGGGGTGAGACGCGCCGGGTTAGAAACGGGCACCGGGGGGATAACCTCAACGCAAGCCGCCGCCGCCGCCGCCTTGGCGTCGTCGCGCGCGTTTCGGCTAGTTCAAGTAGTTTTGACGTTACGCCATGGAGGCTCGATTGCTTCTTTGGTAGTTGGTAGGTGAATTCGATGGGTTTTCCTTATGATTCGAGCTGAACTTTTTGCTACTCGGTTGTTGAATTTTGCGTAAGACGTAAGACACGGGCGTCGTTCGTGCATTTCGTCATCTCGAGTTCCGAGCATTAGCTTTTCCGGCACAGCTTCGTGCGTGTGCCAATGTGTGCGTGAAGGCACATGTGTGTGTGTGTGTGTCGCTGTGTGTTTATGATATCTTGTTGTGGGAACCGCGCAGGAGGATTACTGCGGTCGCTTCGATTTAGACGTTCGAATGGCGTTTTCGATGCCTGACCAACGACGTTTTACTGATTAGACGAGCCAGTCCATAAATTTCGAGCTGATAATGGAGGACTGTCATATAGAATGTCGTGTTTTTGGAAAAATAGAGGGGTTTCAACTAACACAATCGGTGTACATCACGTGATTTTTTCTTTGAAGCATGTTTTTTTTTGTTTTTTTTTTTTACTTGGTTTCTTCGAAATTTTTTTTTAGAACAATGAGCAAGCATTTTTTTTTGTTTACAAATGTTGATCATTATTTGCTTTTGTAGATAGTACTTATTTATTGGTGTCATTTTTTGCTAAGAGAGTGCAATGACTGCATTGAGAAATGAAAATCAATATTTCAATATGAACAACAGTGCTGTAATCATTCTGTAGTAAAGTATATAAGCATTTTCATTACTAATGAACGTACTGTCTTTACTTTTAATTAGCAATGTTTAGTTTCATCTTGTATGCGGGGACATTGTAGGGACGTCTAATCCAATAAACTTCTATGAAAGTGGATATAACAAAAGCTTCTCTATCGCAGAATACAATATAAAATCTGACTTTTTTCATTACAGGGCAAATTCACCAGACCGATTCTAAAGTCAAAGTAAGCTTCAAGCCTACTTTCTTGCACTCAGCCAAAGACAGCAGTGGTAACAGTATCTGCTTTTCACCCGTATTCCACGTTCTCACACAGTAATGTCAGGCAAGATGGAGATGAGCCTAGATGATATCATCAAGCAGAACAAGGGTAGCAAACGCCCAGGTGGCGGTCCCCGACGCGGTGGACGCGGTGGTGGTGGTGGTGGCGGTGGCGGACGCTCCTCTGGCTCACCCAGGAGAGGTAGTTCCATTCGGGGTGGCCGCAAGCCCGGCGGTGGTGTCATGCGCGGCCGTAGCCGTGGTGGTATCACCCGGAGCTCCAGCTTTGGACGCAGTCTGCCAAGTTACAAGCGCGAGGCATTCCTCGGTAGCGCCGCCCCCAGGAGATACGGCTCCAGCGATGCCTTCCTCGGCAGCACCGGCTCTAGGAGATACGGATCTAGCTCCGACACCACCAAGCTGATAGTCTCCAATCTAGACTTTGGCGTCACAGACTCTGACATTCTGGAGCTCTTCAGCGAATTTGGCCCACTGAAGCATGCCGGAGTTCACTACGACAGATCAGGCCGTTCTCTGGGCTCAGCTGATCTCATCTTCGAAAGGCGAGCGGATGCCATTAAGGTTGGTATTGGTTTCTGTGAAAGTAAACATTAGCCTATAGGCATTGTATAACTATGCACTCTAACTGAGTTCATTCACTTTGCAGGCCATGAAACAGTATAATGGCGTGCCGCTCGATGGCCGCGAAATGAATATTCAGCTGGCGACGTCCGAGATCCCTGGAATCAATCCGATCCGTGGCGGTCCGCGACTGAGCAGCAGCGGCCCTTTCAGACGCCGCGGCAGTATGAGCAGCCGTAGTCGTCCCCGAGGTGTCGGCGGCCGGACTCGTGGCGGACCCCCTAAGCGGGGCGATAAGCCCGGCGGTCCGCGCGGCAAGAGACCACCACCACCGACAGCCGAGGAACTTGACGCCCAGCTCGAGGAGTACGTCAAGAGCAAGGTGTCCAACTCCGAGGGCGCCTAAACCAACAAAGCGTCCACGTACCAGTCATCACTTCTCTCCCTTTCTACCTGCACACGTAAACACCAACACACCTACACAACACACACATACGATACAAATACAAGCGTACCATCCCTTGTGTAGTAGACGGGGCTCTTCATCGAGTGTTTTTCTCCCGGGGGCAGTAGTCGTGAAGGTCGCGCGCGATCATCCTCTCGAGCTGCGTCATTGGAGAGCGCAAGGGCGTAAGACTCGAGGTGAAGCTAGTTTGTGATCTACATTAGGCGAAAATTTACAGCTTGCTTTCCTTATTTATGTTTTGTTTTTTCATTTTAGTTCGCTTGTAAGGGCTGTAGAGACATTGACGTGTAGGTGTTTTATCATGTAGATCACAGGGAGCGTTTTTTTACGAGGTGTATTTGTGTGATTATATGAGTTTTATGAATATAGAAACGTTTAGCAAGTAAATATAGATCTCACGACTACTGCATAGGGAAATCTAAGATTCATCATAAGTCATTGGTCTGATTCTAAGTAAATTTATCAGATGAACTTAACTTTTTCGTTTTTATGAATTCCAAGGCGTTGATGACCATTTTTTTGTTTTTATGTGTATACTATAATACGCACCATTCCTTTATTGTACTTCATGCCATATGAGAATAATAATACATTGTACAAGGTCATAATCCAATCTCGACATTAATAAAAATTTAATATGACTTTGAAATAATCGGATACAATAAAATAAAAATTATTTTTTATGTGCAATTTGCTCTTTTATTTATGTTTTCCTACCACTTATCTTAAATAAGTTAGAAATGAAAATTATTACCTTATTTTACATAATTATTAATTTTGGTCCTAAATAATTTTAATACCCGTTTTTTCTTGTATTTATTTTAAAAATAAATTAAGTCTGAAAATAAGTTTTTTTTTCTTTCGCAAAGAATGGTTTTATTAGGTAAGTACGTGGAAAGTTGAGATTTCGAGATTTTATATGTGTATCGTGTATATATATATATACTCGCGCACGCGTGGTAACAATCAAGTGCAGCAGTAGCCTGAATAGCCAATAGTGCGCGCACGTCTTTTATTCTTGCGTCGTTTGTTATTTCTTCTCGCCGTTAATAACACTTGTCAAGTACCTACAATTTACAATTGAAGGTTTTCGGAAAATTCGAAAATATGAAGTTACCGTAATTTGGCATATTTTATGCAATCATAAAATGAAGAAGAAACTACTTTTTACAAAGTTTATGAAGAGGTTAAAATTCCTCAGAAAGTGAAGCAGACAAAAGAAAGAACGATTAGATATAGTTGAAAAAAATTATAATTTTATTTTTTTTTAAATATTTTAAGTTACCAAAATGTCAATGAGTTTAAGAACTTCTTTGTGGAGAGCAAAGGTCTCGCTCTCCATGCAAGCTCGAGTTTTGTATAGATTCTACTCATCCCAGCGTGAGAAGCCAGCTGAGAAAAGATACACTGATACTGTTTTGCTGCCGAAAACAAACTTTCAAGCTAAGATTACTGGCAAGAAGAGGGTTGAAATGGATCAATATATACAAGATGTAAGGAGT
>JAPYZP010002173.1:0-17097 GCA_030522985.1 Torymus sinensis
ATATAAAAAAACATCTATGATCGCATGTTACGTTATATTTAATTCATATAAAGCTATATAATATATCGGTTATAGATATTCAATATCGACACGACGTCTATTTTAGATACTTTTCTATTGTGGAAGCAAGGTGTACATATCGGAGATTGGTTATTTTTAATACTGATTTTTCAATGATTTGAAAGTATATTCATTTCTAAATCATCTTTTGTAACCTCTGATACTGATAGGTATACACGTTGAAGAGTTTTCGTTTCAATCAATGTTAGTGTAACAGACTAATGTGTTATTCAGTGACAAAATAGTCTTTACATGTATATAAAAGACAAATAATGTCTTCGAGATGCAGAAAAAGATTCTGGCAGAGAGAAAGGCGGATGTTGGGCTCAACAATTATCCATCTAATTTGCGATTAATGGAGAGTTACGTGACGACCTAATGAGAGGTTATTTTCCTATTCTAACACGCTCTCGCGCGCCTCTACGATTATTATTCAAATCACAAGGAAATCTTTGTCTTTATTGCAGCTGATAAATCATTCGCTGATTAGCAAAAAACAACTTTGAAAATTGCCACGTGTACACACACACACACAGCGCAGAGATGGTGAAAAATTACCCAACGCAATTTATATATCAGATCCGCGCGCGACTATTTCCACCGCTTGATAAGTCAAACATTTTTCGTTGTAATTCAAAGCCACACGACGCGCGCGCAGCCGGGGAATAAAAGTTCGTCGCATATTGCGCTCTCTCGGCGGTGCGTGTCGATTGCAATTTGCCCACTTGATGTTTTCGAGGTGAGGAATTATACCGACGGCGGTGGGACCCGTGCGCCGTCGATCACGCCGGCTGCTTGCATGATCCGCAGTACGAAATAATTAATCACGTAATTGTAACGTCAATGCTGCTGCTGCTGTACTACTGCTAGGCGCTCGTGGTTAGGCACGGGGAAATTACCCGCCGCCACAGCGAGATCCCTGTGATTGATAAGAAAATTATTCTCCGGCGCGTGTGTTTTTCTTGGTAATTGATATATTAGGATTATTTAATAAATCGTCCCCGCCGCGCGTGCGCTCCACCCGATGGGGGAGATTTCTTGCACGTTGCTCGATAGCCACGTTATATCTATGGTATATATTTGAGAAATTTAATCAAGTATAATACACGCGGCAGGTTTCATAATAACGTGCGTTTCGGAGATATATATATGTATAGCGTTGTACGTTCGTGAAATTGCACAATAACTTGACTCTGCGGGGCTTAACCAATCAGAAATTAAGTAAGCAACTTTTATGCGAGTTTCCAGCCGCGTGCGGGGGAAAGAAATGGTACTTTCGTGCGGCTTCAACCTCATTTTCTCGCTCCGCGTATGCTACTACGAGCATTCGGTGTGTGTGTGTGTATATAGTATACGGCGCGGGTGGTGGCAGCGGTGCGCGGCGAATAGATGCACCCCAACTGCTCGTACCTTCTATTTTCGGAAGACCTCCAATAGCCTGCAGTTTTCTCTCTCTCCCCCCTGCGCACCTCGCCGCAATTTTTCCTCCCCTTTGTATTTTTCTGAAATGAGGCGCGTGTACCCCCGCGCGCCCACACGGTATATACACACTCTTTTCTATCGACCTAATTTCTCCGGAATTTAATTAAGTTATCGACCCTCTGTCTTTTTCTCTCGCTCGCTCGCTCTTTTGCCCGCGCGTGTATTTTGATTTTCAATTAAATTCAAATTGCCAATGAAGGTTTAATAGTGGCGCTGCAATTACAAAATTCTGCAATTCAATGAAGGCGCTAATGGAAGCGCGGCGAATTCCGCCATTAGATTGTGAAGATTTAAGATTTTTTCTTTTTATACAACTGTATAATATTGCAGTATCTTATTACGTTAGTATTTTCATTATTCTATCTTTGAAAATAAAATTTTCACAGCAACCAGAATCAAATTACTTCAAGCTGCGATCTCTAGTTTCAATTTCATTAATTAAATTAAATTTTTGTTCAAATTTTTTATTTCCCTTTTACCCCGTATATATTTCACTGATTTATTTGATTTTAAATTAATCATGCTAATTGAAAAAATTAATTTTACAAGTCCGATATTGAAAGCTAAAATAAATTTAAAGTGCTAGGTTCTTCCGAGCAGAATAGTACAGTTAAAACAAATGAAGGTTTCAAAGGCACAGTAGCCTGTTCGCTTTACATTTAATTACATTAATATAAATTGAAATCAAGTTGCGATGCCAAGTTATGCAGTTTTTGGCACAGACCACCTTAAAATAATTACATGTACCTCCTTTTCGTTACCATATATCTAAAACTGAAATTCTAAAAGAGCAAAATCAATCTCTCATAAGGAAATAAATTGGTTTCTCAATATTTTGTTTCTCAAAGGTACCAGAATACCTTGCCACTGTAGTGAAAATTAAGCAAAAATACTTTTTCCAATATCTACACATGCTATCTCGTCCAACGGATAATCCACCTCGCAACTATCAGAAGCCAGTGCGGTCATAAACCATCTTAATATTCAAAATTTTCGCCATTACAATGCACATTATTTACATTCCCGGTATGACTTATCTCGCTTTCCCGTCGCCCACCTCGTACCGCTCCCTCTCTCTCCCCCTGCAATTCCTCTTTCTCCCGCTGCTTAGTTCGTACATACACACATACACACGCGTACATCCAACCATCCGTGCCGCGCTCGGGCGCTTCGTGTAATAGAGCCATAGCCGAGCGACGCGGCGGCGGCGGCGGCGAGATAGGGACGGCGATAGGCGGCTGCGGTGCGGCGTACACACACACGCGCGCGCGCTCACGTTGACGTCGATACGCTGCTGCTGCCGCTGCCGCCCGAAGATCGTTCCCATTTTTATTACTTTTATTATTGCCACAATGCGAACTTCCGCATATGTCCGCGGCGCACGAACCCCTGCGTGTCCGCTCGGCGTTTATGCTTCGGCGTTCGGTTCTTTCTCTCTCTCTCTCTCACTCTCTCTCTCTCTCTCTCTCTCTCTCTCTCTCTCTCTCTCTCTCTCTCTCTCTCTCTCTCTCTATTCGTAATACCGAGGGGTTTCGCGTTTCTCCTTTTTTCCGAGAGAGAGAGAGAGAGAGCAGTTTGTTTTTGATTTTAGAATTGCGGAAGAAAGAAGCGTGAATGGAGTGCAGTGGCGCGGTGATGGATTTTTTCGAGGTGACAGGTTGACGCTTGGAAATTTGTTTGGAATAAATTTAACTGTGCTGTACGTGGATATGTATGCTAATCGTGTGTTAATAGAATTATTAATATTACAATTTTCGTATGTTAATGGGCTTTTGAAAAATGGTACGTTTGCAGGGGGTTTTGAATATCAAATTATGAATTACTTTTACTTTCTTTTTTCTTTTTTTTTTAACTTTCGGGGTTAAAAGAAATTAACGTAATCTGGAATCGATAATGTAATATCTTCTGACCTAATTATTATAATTCAATTTCAGGTGATAATTAATGGCGAGAGTAGATAATTTGGAAACTGATCAAATTTAGATAATTTTATTATCCCATTAATCTTCGCAGGTCCATTAAGTCTAAAACTTGTCTAATCATTACAGATATTTTAGAACGCCTTTATATGCCAGAAGAAATATTAAAACGTGATTGACTATTTTTATAAATTTGAAGTTTCAATTTATTAGAACGTCCGATTAAATACACAAGACTCAGACTCATCTGTCTCAATTACAAGTTCTATTATCGTGTCGCTAATCGGTACACGTTTATATTTGTTCCATTCCCCTATTCTGCTTTTATTTATGTCTCTCTATTCGTGCAGTCTCTTCGCTTTTTATATTTTTATATCTCTCTTTCTCTTTCAATTCTCTCTCTCTCTCTCGCTCGCTCGCTCTCTTCGCTTTTCTTTATCCACCTTTCGCGTTCCCTTTCTCATTTCGCGACGCTATAGGTGGTTTTTACGGAAAAAAATGCAGCGGGGGAACGAGCTTCCGGCGTTACTTGGAAAGTGCTTGTATGGGATTAACGTTTGCATTATTCTCGGGGCTTATAAGCTCACTTTTCTCAGCCGACACGTGTACTCTCCTTTTTTTTCTCCCTCTCTCTCTCTCTCTATTTCCCTCCTGCCTTCTTCCTCTTCTCTCGCCCTATCTTTCTCGCTTACCCAATGTACACTGCGTGTACCTGTTAATGTATGCAGCGTGGGATCTGTTTTAGATTGGATTATGCACAATTTTAGTAAGACGGTTAATAATTATGTTTTCTAGGATTACGGCACCTATACTAAATTAGTTCACATTTGTCTGACTGATTTGACGTTTATTTTCTAGAATTTTTTAAGATCGAAAAATAATATTAGAGAGTAGAATTCTTGCTTCTTCAAATTAACGAGACGAAAATGCTGTTATTATTTTCGAAAACTCTTCGTTAAAAATTGCTTGAACAAGTTTTATAATTGATATACTTTTGAACATAATAAATACTATAAGTTTCAGAAAGTGTCCGGCTCCCAGAAATGCGAGGTAAGAGACAAGAGCATAAGATAAAAATTTGGACCCATTATTCAGGAGTGGGACAATTTAAATCTGTGTCTATAATTCATTATGCCTTTATTTGTGTTAACAGTTTAAGAGCGAATTGCATAACTTTGACTGGGAATAATATAGAGCCACTTGAAGTTTCTAAAGCTGTAAACACACTAAAGTACAAAGTTCTTCCGGAGTTCTATAACTACGTGCAATATAAATGTTTCTACTTCAAGAAAATTAGCGTTATATTACGGCCGTCTAAAGTGCATCTTACATAAATGTTATCGTACTAAAGAGCAATCGTTTAAAGAACGCAAAGGATCATTACAGTTTCAGCCATGCGTTCCCCTTCCACGATCACCGGCAATCGAATTAAATTCACAAAAAATAATCGATTTTCATGCTCGCGCGTGCGCATGTATCAAAGTTGTGAGGGAACGATGCGTCGGCAAAAACGCGCCGTTTCGAAAAATTCGGAATAATAAAAGCCTGTTGCCGCGCGCATGTGTATCAGCAGCAGCCACCTGCTTTGAAGTGTGCTTTCATGATGTGCTATCAATTTTTCAAGCCTTGTTCCGGCGTTTTGTTCTCGGAATCTGGCTGCAGAGAGTGAGTTCAAAAAGCCATTGTTAAGCATTGCCGAACAAACTTTTTTTTCCCCCCCCCGACAACGACGTTTTTCCATCGCGTAGTTTTCAACGGCGCGTGAAAGTTACTTTCTGTCAGCATTTTGTGGCGAAATATTTTTTCATGTCATTTGGCAAAGTCAATCAGGCTGTCGAATATCGATTCATTTCCCGGAAATTCGAATTTTTTGACTAGGGTTAAAAAAAAAGACTTTGAATGGATAGCGATAACTGAAGTCTGGCTAATCGTGATGGATAAATGATTCTTACATTATTCAAATCAATTTGACGTATTTTTCTTTTACTGCTAAAATTAAAATAGTTTGCGGTACAGTTATTTTTTAGTGACGTATATATTTCAAGAGATGATCCAGACGATTTTCCTACGCCCAATTCAGAACATTCAAAACCCGTTTTAATTGGCACCGGAGCTCTTTCATACAGACCGTTCATTAACTCGCCCTCAAAATCTCCTCCTAATTCAAAACGTAATTGCCCCCTTCTTCGCCCTACCAAAAAGAAGTCAAATTAAAAATTTGAAAAATTCTAAAAGTACGACACTCGAAATCCAGCCCCATTCTCCTGCGCTTCCGTGAAAAAAAAAGCACGAAAACACTCGTAAAACAGGATACCCCCGGTAGCAGCGGCATCCACTCGAATGAAAATCGAATCGGCAAAACGAATTTCCATTCATGCGCGACGCAGCCGCCGACTCCCAGAGGCGGTACGGGGCAAATTGGCCCGCTGCTTTTTCGCCCTTCCACCGCTGCTGCTGCTGCTGCCCCCCGTACTTCAAAGTCCTTGACGAGCTACCGCCCTCCCGAGAGACCGGAGGGGGTAGGAGGAGGAGGAGGAGGGAGGACAGGAGAGAAAGAAAGTTAGCGTATGAATAAGTGAGAGAGGAGCGGCTGGAGGGGATAGTTGGAGAGATTAAGGCTAAGCTCGGCCGATTTTTGATAAAAAATTGAGATGGAACTTCTTAAATTCGTACGGTGCGTGCGTGCGAGAGAGAGCGAGAGAGAAAGAGAGCACGAGGTCTCGGGAGAAGTGGGCTATTTCGGGATTCGTGAAATAAATGGCCGTTGTGAATGGAGAATTCCGCGGCGGTCTGTTTGCGCGACGTTTCTGTTGCGTTGTAATACGGCGATTTTAAAATTCAGAGTGCGCATAGAGCGTAAAATAAAGTTGAGGGCTTTTTTTTCAAAGGTTAAGCTGCATTGACGTTATGTGATTCTTCAATTTTATGAGCAATAAGTTATCTTTATTATTGTCTTGTACAAATCCGAAAAAAAATTGTAAGCACCACATCTGATGGTAGAGCAATTTTCATGAATAATAGACTGCTTCAATAATGACCTGACCAATATATAGGATTCCGATTGTAAATAAATCTTCCAATGCATAAAATGCTAAGTTCCATTACAATTAAAAATTAATAACACACGGCTGCCATCGATTGAAATAAAAGAAGTGAATGTCCGTTCTAACTCGAGCATCAGCTACTGCGTCGCCTTTTTTTAATATCGGCAACATCGCAGACGTGCATCCCATTTGCATTATCATCAATGAAACACAGAAGAGTATACGGATCTCTGATTCCCAGTTGTACGTATTTCATTTTCTTGCTTCGTTCTCTTCCCTGTTACGCGAGGCGCGCGACACGTCGGAAAATCAATTTGATAAAAAAGTCACGTCGCAAATTGCAAATTCTCGAATCTCTTCCCCCCATCACCTCCTCTTTCCAATATATAAATCCAATAATAAAGAATAACAATGGCGGGGAAAATGAGAAAATACTACTCAAGATGGAAATGGCCGCATGGAAAAAAAAGAAATGCACGTGCGCGCACGCGGAACAACGGCGAAATCAAAAGAGAGAAGAAGGAAAAAAAGAACCCGGACGAAAGAGGCAAACTAGACCGACCGCGCGCGCCATCGACAAAAAGAAAAGAATTGCGTCGCATCGGTTGCGCGCCGGCTTTAGGGGGAAAATCGAGAGGGAGAGAGAGAACCGGTGGCGCAAAAACTTTCGAGAGGAGAAATCGCTCCCAAGCTTTCCCCATCCCCACCTTCTCCTCTTCTCTTTCTCTCTCTCTCTCTCTCTCTCTCTCTCTCTCTCTCTCTCTCTCCCTCTCTCTCTCGTCGATGGTCTCGTCCGAGGGTGGGTTTCCGGCAATTTACGGGCGTCCAGCGAAACTGATTTCGCGGCGACGAAATTACTTCTTCGCCCTTCCTTCTCTTCTCTCGTTCTCTACTCTTCTCTCGCGTTCGCCGATCATCTCTCGCGGGTGTCGTGCGCGCACCTCCCTGTGCTTCTGTGTGCGTGTCACCCTCCTCGATAACATCGGACTTATCCGCAAAATGATCGTTTTATGATTTTTTACCGACTTGGTCGAGAAAAGAGAGAGAGAAAGACGTGGCCGATCGGGAGAACTTTTGTGATTTTTCGAGTATTACACTTTTCGCTCTTGGTTGGGATACGCAAAGGAACGAATGGGCGCGAGGATTTGGAAGTTTGGTAAGTTCGATTCAGCGATTTTTTTTTGGGGATAGGCGTATGATTGGTGGCGATAGTTTGGTGTTGTCGAATTGTCGAGGTTTGAATTAGGATCATAAATATCCATAATTTAGTGGTCAGATGCTACTTGTTTTCGGTGCGATCGGTTTGGAGTGGAAGAGACAATAGTTTTGTTGAAACAAGTAAATGTTTTGGGAATGCTTGAAGAAAGTTAATAATCGGAACTTCAAATCTGTTAAATAGCTTATGTAATAAAAACGATTGCAGATATGGTAACATTAACTTATTTGCGCTATTTCTCGAATCTTCTGTACTAACTGACAAAATTCAACGAATGACAAATTCTACTTCTATGTGGTAAAATGAAGATTGAGCATTCGAAATTAGTCTTCTTCTACACAACAGAATAAAAAAGTCTGACTTTTGAAATATAATTTAATAAAATAAACTAATTATTCATTCAACTCATCAACATTTCTACTATGCTTCTGACGATTTTCCGCCTACTCTCTAAAGTTGAATTAGTGAAAATTGCTCCACCTATTGAATTAGTGGAAAAAACTACTAATTTATTAATGAAATATTCACTATTTAATTAGTAGTTTCTTAAAAACTACTAATTTATTAGTGAATAATTTACTAATAAATTAGTAGTTTTTTAGAAACTACTAATAAAATAGTGAATATTTTAGTAGTTTTTTCCACTAATTCAATAGGTGGAGCAATTTTCACTAATTCAACTTTAGAGAGTAAATAAACAAACAAGAACCGCGATTCCATATAACGCAATTCCATTCGTCCTCTTGCCTCGCCAACTCCAAAATATGGCATTTTTACTCCCATCAACATGGCCGCATCGAGCAAACGAATAATCCACATAGAATTAATTATCCGAACACGGCATTAAATGATTTTGCGCAGAACAAACTAATTAAAATCTTAATTACGGAACCTCGACGAGGGAGCGCATACGTTCGCACACACACACACGCACTGCAACGATGGCTTTTCCCCCTTTTCGCGCGCGTATGCAATTGCGCGATATTTGTTCAGCTCTCGTCAAAGCGCTCGCTTGAGCGCCACCATCGCCGTCGCCGCAGTGTTCGCACATATATTGTAAATGCCTTCAATTATTGGCATTATTCGATTTATCCCTCGCTGCTGATGAGCCGACGCGAGGAAAGTCACATTAGCGCATGTGTGCGCGCGCGCGGGAGTTTTCGAACGGCGGCAGCAGAGCTTCCCTGCACTATAGCCAGATCCGCGCATTAATTAAATGAAATAAACATAGTGCGCGATTTTAACGCGAATTAGACGAGGATTGATGCGCATTTTGTCGACAGGGCGAGCGCCCGCATTTAAACGGTAATCTGCGCTGCAGCGACGCGGCGAAGGTGGGGAAAAAAAGTGACTTCAAATAGAGAGATACGAGAGTGCGCGTATATATGCGGGCGTCGATTCGATCAAATATGCTGCTATCCCACCCTAAATTTCGAAACGATTCGATATGGCTATATATACGATATCAGCTGTTGGCGCGATAATTAGTCTTTTATTATTAGATAGCGCATTCGGACGGAGGGGATGTGAGGTTTAGCCTCCTTTCGGGGGATGATCGAGTCCCCGTGATGACACGATGGATTTTAACGAATTAATGAGGGTCGTCTCTTTGGCGAACTGTGATAGCGATGGTGTATGATTTAAATGGAGTTATTATATATACGCGCGAAGATACTCTTTTGATACAAAAATATCGCTGTTTGCGATAGTGATTGAATTGCTGTTTACAAATAATAAAGCGAAAACGAGCCGGAAAACGAACGACTTCACGCCGAATAATTCACGCCCGTAAAAAGCCCGTCCCCTCTCGTATCAAAATTTTTTTTTTCATTCGCAGATTTTCTCGCGCCATCGAGCATTCGATTCGAAAATATTGTCGTTGCAAATATGCGAGGTGAGATGAAAAAAATCCGCGGCGCGAGCGTTCGATTATACATAGACGCAGTCACTCGTGTGAAACTTTTGCGGTAACACCGCTTTGACGCTTGGCGCGCGCTAATTAAAGGAGGCCACGCCTTTTCATTACTATATAGCGGCGGCGAGGCGCGGGTCGATCGTAAACGACGGAATTGGGAATTCGTTCTCGCGTGCGTGCGCGCACTTCTCGGCCTGTGTAAGATAGTGCACGAGGGGGGTGAGAGGTGGCGGTATAGACGGTTCGTGATAAGTTATTGAATGTGGGTAATGAGGTGAAAAAGTTGTAATAAATTTCGTTTGGGGTTTTCGTGAAATATGTATAATGTCATGCGTGAATGAATATTATAAAGCCAAAGGCTATTTAGTATTTATATAAACTAATTCAAGTTTAAGGGGGGGAAGTGAAATTTTAGCTCGACTCTTTAATTGACAGGAAAGAATTTGATTTATGGGTTAGTTCGCGATGTTAAATGTAGCTTTTAAAATAGTGGAACAGTAATTTAAAATTTGCGTGTTAAAGACGTAAGGGTATCAATTAGGATATAAATTGCCTTACTTTTCATACTGTCGTTTTCAGTTTGATAATTTCTTTTTTTCTCGGTGAACGACCGTATTATAAATTGTTTATAATTTTAGTTGAGAATAATATATAATTCTCTACTTTGAATTTTCTCATAATTTTAATTTTCTTGTAATTTTCTTATTATCACAATATTACCAACCAAATAGTCAATCATTTCCATTTGTTTTTAGCCTAATTTTATAGTTAATCAGAAAATTAATGGTAATCATATAAGGCATAAAATACAAAAAAAATGTTAAAATATTCACAATATAAAATTTCAAATTCCATCATCAATTTGTCATCGTCACGCTGCTCCAACAACCCCCCGTACAAGAGCCTAAAAAATTCGGTCACGCTCAACAACTGCAACTCCAGCAAAGCACACGCATACACACACGTTTGCCCAGGCTTCGAGTTTCGCGTACACACACACACATGTGCGCTCTAACACTGCGTACGACGCGCGCGAGAGGCGTGTGCACTATCGAGTCGAGAAGTCGGGGGTGGCTTGCGCGCGGTAATATCAGGTTTGCGGGGCTTTTGACCGTTTATCAGGTCATTCATAACGCGAGCGCGCGCGCTCCTCTCTCCCCCGCGTATATTTCAGGCGAGCGCGCTGCGATCGAATCGTTCGATGCATATACATATATATATATATACATACATGCACAGGTAACATTCTCTCTCTCTCTCTCGTACTCTCATTATCGCTCGCGCCACCTCGTTCGTCTGTCGTTCGCTCGCTCGCTCGCTCGGTGCTTTATCCTCTTTATCGTAGTGTTTAGAGGGATGAAGAGGGCGCGGGGAAAGAGCGAATCTTTGTGTCTTATTAAGAGGTGAAGTGTATGGCGAGTGACGACGGTGTTGAGTAATGAGGCCGAGTGGCGCGCTGCTACTCTATCTCTCTCGTAGATCTAATTACTAAGGATAACAGATATTTAATGCGCCAAGCTATAACGACGGGGGTAGCTTAGGGGGTCAATTAACGACGCCATGGTGGAAAATTAGTTTTGCAGCAACAAGACACTGTGTAATTTGTGCGTTGTAAACTATTGGCGATGTAATAACGTGGACATTGTGTTTGGACACTATCATCAAAATTTAGCGGCATATTTCCGGAAAATGTAGATTTGCGTATTTTAACCCCTCGAACTCGATAATATTATTCCATTTTATATAGGTAAATCGAAATGGCCCTTAGGCAATATTAAATAGTAATAAATGGCGGTCAAACACACATTCGCGTGTGGCAAATGTATCTCGTGTGTATATCATCATCCAGTTTCCCGATCTCCCTTTCATCTCTCATACTTCTCTATTTTAGTTTTGTCACGTGGGATTACGAATTTCTGCCTCTCGTGCTGTTTGCCCTGTGTACCCCGGATATGAGTATTTTTAGTCATGAGGAGGCGAATCAAAAAGAAATTCTTGATTGGGCTTTCCGATTACCGCAATGATATAGCATAAATACCTTTCTAAAAGATACAGTTAAATTTACGAATAATTATGTATGTAACATGTATATGTAATCTTGATTGAGTTAAAAAGTCTTTCACATAAATTAGATTTATCCAAAGATAATAGGAAAATTCAGACGCATGCAAATTTACGTGTATTACGATGAGCTAATTACTCTCTAAACTGTTATTTGATCAAAGCTTTGACAGAGAGACATTTTGGCATTTCGAGTTGCTCCAGTTATAATAAACCAGTTTGGAATATTCAGAATTTCCTATACTACAGTATTATTTACCTATTTTTATCGAATAATAAGTGAGATTAATTTTTAAAATAACAATAATTCCCATTTAAATAATATTCATCATAAATTATGCTAATATTTTAAATTTATGGCACAAGAATTCCATCTGATCTTTCAAATACCTGCGCGAACAATATTCGAGTTATGCGAAATATGGTATTCCATCTAAATGGGTTATCGAAGGCTGGTATACATTTGAATGCCTATCACGTACTTTGCGGTATAGCTATATAAGGCTCGAAGCGCGAGAAGATTAAAACACTGAGCAATTTATTTGATGTTTACTTAGTTAGAAAAGATATCTTTGTTTATAATCATAAAATAAATTTTAACCTCGTAACAAATGAATCATTCATAAATACTTTAATTTAAAATTCCTGTCATCTTGACAAATAATAATTTCAACTCCCATTTCTATAGCCAACAAATTGTGCAACTTCAACCAACCAACGAACCAAATAAAAGACAACACCTCGCGTAAAAATTGAAACTATTGCAACAACATTACTTCTGTGTTGGAAATAAATATCGCTCATATATTGGCGATACATTAGTACATAACAATTCCAAGATTATTGGCGCTATTTGCCTTGGGTGTTAGTGCCGCTGTATTGCACATAGCTTAACATTTAACTATAAAAAAAATTCTCAGGTGGATTCGAACTAGAAATCTTTGAATTGGTATCGGTAGCGAGCCAGTCTAGTAATTCTACAATTACTATAGTTCGAATCCACCTGAGATTTTTGTTGGTTATAGTTAAATGTAAAGATGTGAGCAATACATCGGCGATACCGCCCAAGGCCAATAACGCCAATAGTCTAGAAATTATAATGTATCGCCAATATATGAGCGATATTTATTTCCAATATACAGTATAGCAATGTTGTTGCAATAGTTTCAATTTTTACGCGGGACCTCAAATTATTATCATTCCAAACCACCCGACGTATTTATTTCACTAAAACCCCAACGCTGCCGTCTCCGAATTTCGTGTACACAACTATTCCCCTCCACTCGGTCTCTCCTTTATGAAATCGTCGGCTGGCGCAACAAACGCGGCCGCCCGAATAATTAATGTGATTCTTTCGCGAGGCAGGGGGATGGGTCAGCCCTCGCGCCAAAGTGGCCGACGTTATTACGGCCCCACCTGCCGCGATATAATAACATTTGCGCGCCTGCTCCCGGTGTAAGGAAGCGCATCAAAGTCGGAGCAATTAATACGTCGTTTAAAGCCAGTCTCCCTCCCCCCCACCCTCGCGTACAATGCGCCAGACGGAGCCTCCTCCGCAATTTCGAGGTTTGACTCTAGTGTGCGCGGAGGGGGGTGAGAGGGTGAGGGGGGCTGTGCTGGCTTCGCAATAGCGCGCGGCCGCTACTTAACTCCTTAGCGATGATACAATTGCCTCAATAGGTACGAATTAGAGTTTAATGTTATTGGGGCAATTAGCGGATGGAACAAGCGCGCGCGCAACTGCGGCGGGAGCGTTTTTGAATTTGCAAGCTGCAATGTAATTGCCGGGGCTTTTAATTGCCGCTTATTGCACTGTATCGTGTATACGTAATAGCGATTTGGCATGGTTATTTTTATTATTTCGTTTGAGTGATAAGGTTCTTAATTAGAGATTTAAGTTAATGAAATTATTTTAACAGTTTTATATTATACGGGATATGATTAATAATGAAATTCTATTATTTTTGTTGAAGGGTTTTTTCATTTGAGATTGAAATATTTGATGTATAAATTTATTTTTGATACGTCGCCTTTTTACTGGATCCATTTTAAATGATTTTAAATTCCATGAAAAATTTAATAGGTGTTTATTAGGTAGTGTCCTTTTAAATTTTCATTAACTTAATATGAAGCTTTATCCGTCAATACAGATATGAACTTTTTAATGGAATGGAAAGCGTATACTGATGGAAAATTAAATGCTTCAAAATTCAATAAAAAGATCTTGTAATAAATAGGCCCGTGGAAAAAAAGCTTCAACACTTCTAAATTGCAGTTGACGCCAACAATAAAACTTAACATGAAAGTTGATTCATACTTCATGTTCACTGGTTACATACCAAAACTATGAGTCCACAAAACTTGACCAACCATAAATCATGGACGCTCTATCTCAACACACGGACGCGTGCGCACCTATGCAAACGGCAAAAAAATCCAGCCACCAAAGTACCTACTCACCACTAGCACACGCGCACATAGAGACAAAAAGAAAGGCCATAACGCTCCTCGTGAAATAATAAAAGGAGAGATGGAAAAAACACAAAGGTAACGACTGGGGGTAGAAAAACGCGGAGAGGGAGAGGGAGTTGCCAAGTGGCAACTCGATGTGAAAAGGAAGTTTAATATCAGTCGCTTATTGTTTGCGCATTTCGTTTATTTTTCATTCGACCCTTTCACAGACCGCGCTTTCTCTCTCTCTCTCCCAGTTGTGTACACACACTGTGCAGCCGGCGCGCGTACACACACGTACACACGCGAGCGCCTTCGTTGAATGCATCAATTGCCTTCGGAAGGGAGCGAGAGAGAGAGAGGAAAAAAACAGGCCGAGGGAGAGACAATGGCCAGAGAGGGAAAAGCGACAAAAGGAGAAAGTAGCGAAGATAAACACGCGGCGGCGGGGGTATAAGAGAGCGCCAATTATCGACGCGCTGAAGTGATGGAGTGTGGCAAAAAGTGCGAAGACTGGTTGAAATATGAATTGCGAAAGAGTTTTTGATGGCGGGGGCGTGGTGGGGATGATTTTGGCCGTGAAGGTATGGAAAATGTATTATTGAGGTTGCTGACTAAACATGAGCGGTCTAAGGTTTGCAACGTTGAAGTACAACGGAAAAAAAAGTTTATACTAATTAATAGTAGATATCGCGTTTTATAGTATAAAGTAACTTTATAACAAAGGTTTGTCTAAAATTTTGTTTAAATTACCATAATAAATTTTCCTTGCATTCCAACGATGCAAATTTCAGACTCATTAAAAATGCGACGACGATAATTTCATTTGGAGAAATTATAGTCTAGACTTTGCATCCCTGTCAAATGACATAATTCGGTTAATGATTGAAATCAGAAATGCTTTGAAAGTTTAACTTCGTTAAGTTGGTAACGGCCTGACTGAAAGAAGATAGCAGTAGAGCTTGAACAATTCAACAGCTGCTCTTATACTTTTCGTCGGCTCGCAACTCTGACTAACGATCGGTTGCGATATTCATAAAGCTAATCATAAAGTTCAATAAACTTTGTTTATTTATCAAGGTAATTTCTCTATTGTAAAACGTTTATTGTATATCCACGTTGGGTATATTAAAAAAAGAGGAAGTTGATATACAAAAATTAAGTGGGTATTCGCTCCCATCGACATCGGCTCAATAAAAAAAGCTCCACTCGTCCCAGCTACAATGCGCATCTTCACCCAATTCAAAATTGCAAAAGCGTTGCCGAAAAAAATCATCCCCGTGCGGCATAGTCATCCCGTTTTTCCCGATCATCGATCGGCTCTACTGCCAGCCGAAAAGCGCATCTCCGTACACACAGGCACACTTCAAACTCATCAGCCTCACTCGGAAAGCACACACCAGCCTAGAGAGGGAGTCAGGGTACAAACACACAAAAAGCCACCACGCAGGCATATATCCACGAAAATCCCGACTCGAAATCCAAGCGCAATTATTCATTGGCTTTTGAAAACCCAACGGGTTGCCCCGGCAGCGAGAGATAGCCCGCGCCAAAGAGCAGCAACACACGCGCATTCATCGCGCACAAAAAGAGGTGCGGGAGAGAGAAAGAGGGGGAAAGAAAAATTCGCGAAGAGAGAATGAGAGAGAGCGGACGGTCGGGTTCGCTGGCGAAAATAAAAGGACGAAACAAGAATAGCCAATTCGAGCCAATAATTGGAATCCTAATCAATAGAGCGCGATCAGTCAACCATGCCGGCCGGCATCAGACGGTCTCCTGGGGCTCGCGCGCTGCGAATGGAACGAGAGAGAGAGAGAGACAGAGGAAGGGAGTGAGAGTACTGCTGTCACTAGGGGCATACGGGAGAGAGAGAGAGAGTTAGCTTTGGCACAAAGAATTTATTGGCTCTCATCCGCGAAACGCATTGCTACGTGCGCGTAGGCGTAATTTGGCGCACTGGAGGGACGCTGCGGCGGAAGAAGAAAGGAGAGAGGGAGAGAGGGAGCGCGATAATGCGATATGGGGATTGGCGAGCCGAGAGTCCAGGTGAATACAGGGGAGGAGAGAGAGAGAGAAAGTGTGAGGAAGGATGATTTATTCATTCGCGCGCGCGAGGCTTTGTGCGCCTCTCGTATTGTCGTGCACTGGCGATTGTGTTGAGAGCAAGAGCGAGAGAGAGAAAGGAGATTTGCTCGAGAGTGCGATTTAAATTTAGGCGTGGACTCGCGCGTTTCTTTGTGTGGTAAGAGGGAGAGAGAGAGAAAGACTTAGGCAGTTGCATTGTCGAGGAATTGTTGCAGAGGTTGACGATTCTTATGTTATGCGGTTTAGAAGTGTTGGTGAATGGATCAGTCGTTATTTCCGTTTCGAAGCTAATTGTAATGTCAGAAGCGAATTGTAATTTAAAAGCGTACGTTGATAGCTTATTGTTTCGAACGTTAATTAGAATACGAGTATTTCGAAAGTATTGCGTTACACGTGTGTTTATTTAAATGTTGAAGTATACGTATATTCCTGAATTTAATAAAGTTATAAAACTTTGATGAGGTTCAAGAAAATAAAGTTTTGACGTCATTTCTTTTTCATACCGGCTCGTATTTTTAAGTGTATAAAGTTATCTTTGTTGTGCTTATTTTTACAGCTTAATATAAATCAAAGAAGTGGCAAAAGTATACAGGGGATATGCATATTTTTCAAATTTAAAAACGTCATTACCACAATAATAAAGTTCACAATTTATAAGCTAAGTTTCGGAGTAATTAACCTCTTTACGCCCGAGGGAAGGATGCCTACGGGAGTAGGTGAATTTAAAAAAAGATTTAACTCTCTCTCAACCCTGGAGGAAGATGAAAAAATGGTCGTTACAGTTTTCAATTAAAATGGATGATGCTTAGAGCTGTGCGAAAATGCAGTTGATAATCAAGAAGCCTTCGTAATTGACCTAATTTC
>JAPYZP010002174.1:0-19280 GCA_030522985.1 Torymus sinensis
TAGTATACGATTTTTTTGTCTAGTGAGGCCGAAAATACAACATTCGCGATCGGGCGCCGGGAGCGAAAGTGGTACTTTCGGCCCACTAGGCAAAAAAAGTTTTTCATGTCTATCATTAAACTCCCGGTTAATTCTACGGTCTATAATTAATTAATTAAACCTTTCTCAGGTATTTCCATGCATTTAAGCATTAATTTAATTAAACCTCAGGGTACCCAGGGGGTTTATCTACCCGCTGAGTACGTTTTCGAGTACTATTCCAGTGCACCTCGACACGTTGATGCCCAGGAGATGATCTCGTCGCTAATCATAGTTTCTAGCGCGGTTTTGACTGTACCTGGTGTTTTTTAGATCCGCTGAGCACGTTTTTGAGAACTATTTTGGTGTACCTCGACAGGCTGAAATCCAGGAGATAAGTTCACCGCAAATTATAGTTTGTCACACGAATTTGAGCCTGGGGATTTTTTCACACGCTCAGAACGTTTGTGAAGGCTGTTTCGGTGGACGGCGACACGCTGATGCGCAAGAGACGATTTACTCGCTAATTCGAATATATCTACTGCATGGAAAGAAGGATTCCCAAGAAAACCACGTTCTCAAAAAATGTTCCCTTTGTTGCCCAGAGCCTGGCACCTCAGGCTACGCGGTGAGTCGACTTGATGCGAGCCGGCGTGTCGTTTCTCTGGTGCATCCCCTCCAAACCGCAGGGAATGGTAGTGAGAATGCAATTGTACGGTCACTGACGGCCCGCAGAGAAACAGTGCGCCGGCGCACTAGCAGCCAATTCGCGGCCAGTTACCGCTCGCTAGCAGCTATCCCACAGCCGTACCACAGGATTACATAGGTGACAGTATTATTTGGGAACGTGGTTTTCTTGGGATCTTTCCGTGCAGTAGGTATACTCAAATTCGGAGTAAATCGTCTCCTGGGCATCAACTTGTCGAAGTACACCAAAACAACTCTCGAAAACGTGCTCAGGATGCCGAAAAACCCCCAGGTATACTCAAATTCGTGAGGAAATTATCTTTTGGGCATGAGTGTGTCACCGTACACCGGAATACTACTCGAAAACGTGCTCAGTGGGTAGAAAAACCCCCTAGGTACCCTGAGATTTAATTAAATTAATACTCAAATGCATGGAAATACCTGAGAAAAGTTTAATTAATTATAGACCGTTAGAATTAACAGGGAATTTAATGATAGACATGAATAACGTTTTTTTTTTTCACAGCGTTTTCACGAAAAAGCTTTTTTTCACGGCGTTTACCGAAATGGATTTTTTTTACAGCGTTCTACTGAACGAGTTTTTTTCATAGCGTTTTCCGTAATGGGTTTTTCTTCACAGCCTTCTAATGAACGATTTTTTTTTACGGCGTTTACCGAAATGGTTTTCTTTTTTCACGGCGTTTATCGAAATGGTTTTTTTTTTCACAGCGTTTTCTGTAATGGTTTTTTTTTCACAGCGTTTTCCGAAATCGGTTTTATTCTCACAGCGTTTTCCGAAATGGGTTTTTTTTTCACAGCGTTTTCCGAAATGGGTTTTTTCATAGCGTTTTTCTTAGCGTTTTTGTTTTTGCTTTCATAAGCACCGGCGATATACCCTCGCTATCGCTCAGGCGATACTGCACGGTACAAAAATGGACTGCTAATGGCACGGATAGGCGTGACATAAGTGGGAATTTATGCCACGCGGTGCTATATTGAAAGTTTCAATAATAATTTAAAATATGTTTAGGTAATTATTTAGTAGATCTCGGTGGTCAATGGGTGCACGGTCAAGGTGATAACTGCGCTTATAAACTGGCTGAGCCACTTGGTTTACTCGAGGTATCAAATAAATCGGATTTTGCTGTAAATAATGTATTACTTAGCTCTGATTCAGAGATTTGGAATAAAGACGCAGCGAAGGAAATTTGGAACTTTTTCACGGAATTTCTACAGGACCTACAATTTGAAGATAACGTTTCATATGATTCTTTTGGGCAATATGCAGAAAAAATGTGAGAACAAGCACAATAATTTAATTCTAATATAAATAGAAATTTTCTATGAAAACGGTGATAAACAGTATTAGTAATCTCAAATTAAAGTTTTCTTTTTAATATAAAGCCAAGCTAATGTGGCCGAATTTAGATATATTTCACATCACGACATATTTATAACCGTTGAATTTTCTTGAAAATTTCCGACAATTCCATTAGAAGTGGATAGCGGACGTATTTCAATTTTTATCGCCCACTACGGCGAACAGTGGGCACTTTTCAACTGTTATCGCCCGCTACGGCGAACAGCGGGCGTTTTTAATTTTTTATCGCCCGCCGTTCTATAATCAGTCGTTTTAGACTCGCTTCAAAAAAACGCGAAAATCGTGCTTGCGTTACAAAATAGTACATTGTGCAACTAGGAGAGAAAGTTGAATTTTTCTAGCGAGAATGATGATTGAGCACGAGTGCTCAAAATCATCATCCGAGTCTAAAAAAGTCAATTGTTCCATTGTTACACATCGTACTTTATTTTTAATAAGTGCAGGAATAGGATCTTTTTTTTGCATGAAAAGTGGATGTGGTATATGGAGTCGTCACAACGGGAGACTAATTTTACTTTTCCTCCCGCTAAATCGAGAGGAAAAGTAGTAGCGGGAGGAATAGTATATTACGTACCTAGGGAGGAAAAAACTTGAACAGTCCATATCTCGTATAAATTGCCACCCAAGCCTAAGGCGAGGGTGGCAAACACGAGATGTAGTCAATAGTATATTACAAACTCGCCTTCGGCTCGGGTGGCAATTTACACGTACTCTGGACTGGCTAACTCTTTATCTCCCTTGTTGTGTAATATACTATTTTTTAACATGTGCATGAAAAAGGACTTTTTCCTGCATAGAAAAGTCAATAGAAAGTCGAGAACTTCGAACAGCTAGCGAGGTTTACCGCAGTAACGGGAGGAAAAGTAATTAGTCTCCCGTTATGACGACTTGATATAAGTACCCGATCTTCTATCTACTTTTCATGCAAAAAAAAGGTCCTAAAAATGGACTATGTGTAACAAGGAATCAATTGACTTTTTTAGACTCGGATGATGATTTTGAGCACTCGTATCACTCGTGCTCAATCATCATCCTCGCTAGAATGAGTCAACTGTCCTCCGTAGTTGCACAATGTACTATTGTTTCCCTGATGTGAGGGGATAAAGTAACGAGAAAATTCAATATGCACGATGTGAAATTTTACCGTATTACATTCTTAATTGTTTCATAAATTTTCCAGCGATATTCAATAAAAATTAAAGTGATATCCAGTAAATTTTTACCGAAGTGTTAATTAAGCATTAAATACTAAAAAATGAATTAAAACATGAATTGAAAACATATTCATCCATTCACAAAAATCACTATAATATTTACGATAGATAAGTTTAGATTTTTCCGGAAGCGTGTGGTTCACCGCAGTTTCAGCAATAGTCAAAAGATTATCGGGAAGACAGGAGTTACGATTACTTATTTCAAATATTAGGACTTAGCCAGATCTTAGCAAGTGTTGTACTGACGAGATTCAAAGCGACACTATTTACATGACGGGTATGGATCTTCTGTTATGCTTTGTATATCGACGACTGAAAGGAAGAACGTATCTCAGCGCGCGGACGAAATATCGTGTGGAGAAACAAATCAATAAGGGCAATTCTATAGTTAATTGTAATATAAAATGTGAAAAATTTTTATTTGCATTTTATACCCGCAAGGTGTAAAATCAATTTTAAATCTGTTTAAAAATATAGTTTTACTCCCACGATATTGCGGTGTAAAATACTCATTTTACGCTCACTGTTGCAAAGAATATTGTTTAGAAACTAACTTGGGGTGATATTGTACACGTTTTTTTTGTACACTTCGATTGTAACGTAATTCAAGGTATAATTTTTGTAAATTTGAAGTTTTGGATACTTATAAGGCTTTCTTAAGGACGCTCTCCGAGAAAACGATTTTCTTGTGATTTTTCTGAAACTTGATTTTGTGTGCTTAGTACATACTTCAAAGCCCCACGTCCATAGCGGTATTCAAAATAGAAATATTTGACTTCAAAGTTTTAGCGTTAACACGGGATCCCAATCTAAACTCGTTTGAAAAATACATTTTAATTTACTGTAAAAAAAATTTTCTTTGTATTTTTTTTTCAACCGTAAGCCGTAAAACTAGTAATTAAGAGGAATTATATGGTATAATTTTCAATATCGCGAGCGGTATTTATTTCAGAGACATAGCAACATAAAGAAAAACTCCATGTTATTTGTATATCTATATATAGTCACATCGTGTAAGCGCTATTTATTTACGATTTTTGCGATATTGATGAATTTGAGCCGGAGAACGTCCTTAAGTTTCATGTTATTACAAAAAAAAAATAAATGAATAAATAATCATTTTACTGCAACGCAAATCAATTGACCCTAGTGTACAACATAGCTCCACGCTCCCCTACTTAAAAAGTAATTATACTGTCATGGGGAGCATCAGGGATGCGGGTCCTGAATTTGGCTAAAACTGTACTTCTTTATGACAAAATATTGAGACAGGTATCTCGGGATTTTTCTGAATGTGCCTTTTTTCCGAGACCCAAGTTATTTTATGTCTAAAATGAACAATTTTTTATAAAAATGGGGTCTCTTTCTTTGGTTATAGCTTTTTAAATATTCCGGTCATGTAAATAGACTAAAATTCTTATAAAAGATGGCAAAAAAGCTTTAATTTAAGCTCTGTTTCGTTAAAAAATGTCGATTTCTTAAAAAGTTATAGGCTATCAAAAATATAGTAAGAAACTGATTACAAATTTCTTATTTTTTTAAACATTTAACGGGTGGTATTTTAAGCTATCTTCTTACTCTATTTTTGATAGCCTATAACTTTTTAAGAAAGCCACGTTTTTTAACGAAACAGAGCTTAAATTAAAGCTTCTTCTGCCTTCTTTAATAAACTCTTTAGCTCATTTAGATGACAGGAGTATTCAAAAAGCTATAATCAAAGAAAAAGACCCCATTTTTATAAAAAAGTGTTCATTTTAGACATAAAATAGCTTGGGTCTCGAAACCAAAGGCCCATTCAGAAAAACTCCGAGACACATGTTTCATTATTTGTCATAAAGAAGTACCTCCAAGTCTTAGCCAAATCTAGGACCCGCATCCCAGGTGCTCCCCTTGTGAGAGAAGGATTTATTTATATTTAATAAGAAAATTTCACAATAATTTTTCTGCGAAAATTCTATCCGTGTAATCATTTAGTTAGGGACTTTTACTTCATGTTTTTGTATGCTAAATTTTAGGTTTGACAAACAATTTAAATACGATTCAGAAATAATGAAGCATAAGAAAAAGTACTTGCATCTCATGGAATTATTCAATTTGGCTTCTAATGCTGCTGAAACTTGGCAAGACATTTCCGCAAGAGGTTCACTAGAATATATAGAGTATCCCGGTGATCAGGTGATTAATTGGAAGGAGCGAACATATTCAACAATTTTAGAGATATTAATGGTACATTATAGTTTGCATTGCTAAATGTTGTCAACCTCAATTTATTTACAGAATTATAATATATCTTATTTATAGAAACGTTATCCTAATCGCGAAGAAGAACTGCCAATTCTAAACAATACAATATTAAATACCGAAGTCATGTCAATTAATTATCTGAAAGAGCAGGAAGATGAAACACCGGTTTTGATAACAGCAGCAAATGGTAAACAGTACAAAGCTGATCATGTCATAGTAACCGTTTCATTGGGAGTTTTAAAGGATAAGCACAAGTCTTTATTCGTTCCGCCACTGCCAGAAGAAAAAGTCTCAACTATTGAGGTATGACTTCTAATAGTAAGTTTAACGTAAGTTTAACATTATTTTTAAATTAATTAAGTTAAAATAAATAAATATTTTGCAGGGGCTTGGATTCGGGAATGTCGCAAAAATTTATTTAATCTTTGATAAACCGTTTTGGAAAATTGGAGATGAAAGGATTTTACATTTTACGTTTCTGTGGAATAATGTCGATAGAAAGGAAATCGAAGCTGATGTGAGCTGTTGTTTTATTTGATTTATTATATAATCAAAGATAATTAAATTGCGCAAATTTTCTTAAATATATCAAACTGCTATAATAAATAATTGTTTATATAGCCAGAAAGAAGATGGTTGATTGGAATGGAGGGCGCAATGACTGTGGAGCATAAATCAAATCTGCTTACCCTTTGGACGGTGGGACCATATGCGAGAGATATGGAAGCACTCCCCGAGGAGAAAGTTTTCAAACATGCTGTCGAAAATCTTCACAGATTTTTAAGCAAACTATACAATGTAACTGAACCAGTGGCAATGTTGCGAACTCGCTGGTATAGTAATCCACACTTCAAAGGGACATATAGCTATCGAAGCATCGAATCGGACAAAAGGAAAGTTTATGCAGATATGTTAGAGAAACCTTTGATTCCACAAAATTTGGTATATCATATTTTTGCAAACATAATTTACTTTTTCTACATACAGTTATTTACTATTACTTTACTTTTAGACAATTTTGTTTGCCGGAGAAGCAACGTCGCTACACAGATATTCTACTGTTGATGGAGCTATTGATTCTGGATGGAAAGCCGCAGACAGATTGATAGAGCTTTATAAGAAGTCACCAATTATTGAAACAATGAAAATGAATAAAAAGGAGTAACCATTACTTTTTTATCCAGAAAAAAATATTTACGGTAACTCTGTTTCTTTGGTAGATATGGTGATAATGGGGTCGAGAAACTAATTTTGTATTACATCGCAAAGCATCTTTATTATTATCATATTATTAGTTAAAGGGCACAAATATTTTACGAGAAAAAAAAACTAATGAAATCACTCCCAAAATTTTATAATTAATAAGATAATATTAAATGTTTAAGAGACTAGAGTGATTGTTGATTGATTTTAGTGAAACAAGACTCGGGTGGTGCAACAATCTAAACTTTATTCGCAATATGTTGTATGTCGATGTTTCAACTTCCTAAAGAAGTCCTTATCGAGACAATATCGTCGGGTGGGAGCAAAAAGATCCTATCTTGGCTGAGCGCGTAAGAACGTCCCATCTCGGCTCAACGTCTACACGCAGAGTGCCCAAGATGGGACGCGCCGAGCCGAGATGGGATGTTCTTACGCGCCGAGCCGAGATAGACCGTTTTCACGCGACGAGCTCATACAGGACGTTCTTACGCGTTCGACCGAGATAGGATCTTCTTGCTCCCACCCGACGATATATAATAGCGCACGTTTACATTCTGTTTAGTAAAAACGTGTATTAATAAGTTTCTCTTCCTCAATTTTTTATTAATTTCAATTATAATAAAATATAATGATATGATTTTTCATTATGAAAGAGCAACACAAATTTTTGTTTGTAAGTTATGCAAATTTTTTATATATCCTACTGGATTCAACTTAATTTGTACGTGAATCAGAATCAACCCAACAATATGTAGATATTATTTTCAGTAAGAAAAAGGTACTATTCATTTCTCTTGTTGAAATAATAAGAAAATAATTATAAAATTTGAGTATGTATTGAAAACTTTTGTATATAAATTATATATATAAGTTCGTAGATTCTTTTCATACAAAGTTTCAAAATCCAGTCGATGGTAATGTTTGTGTATGTCAAAATGTAAAACATCTGTATTAAAATTATTAAGATTCTGGATCTATAACTTACCAAAAAATGTATACTATTTTTTGACAGAATTTAACGTACTTCTATGATCTTTAAACATTAAAGAACAACGAAGGAAAAGTAATAAGTTTAGTAATTCTGAAAATCCGTAAAATAAAGTAATTTATTATAGTAATTAAAATTTTTTTTTATTTTTTCAATTTATTAACTAGTCGAGCTAGTCACGTCTCTGAAAGATTTTTAGTCTATTACATTAAACTAAGTATACAAAAGTTATCACGTCACAGGAACCGTTATCTAAGAGTATGTCTATATAGAGAAGCATCTCGAAAGGAAGCGTGCGCGAAAAGAGACCCTACGCAAAAAGAAACTTCCTCAAAAAAAATTTTCCAAGTTTTCGTACCCCGAACAGATTCTTGAAAAATTTCGCATCCGCGAAAGAAAACTGGAAACTCACAACAAAGTCCACAGCATTATCCTTCGCGTGCGCTAAAGTACGTTTTAAATTCCGTAAAATAATTCACATACGCTAGAGAACCTTTGCGTATGCTACAAATTGACTAGTACAGTTTCGAATTTTTCTGTCTGTTTATAGAGTGTTAACGCTATAGACTCTTCACCAATAAAACACCAGAGTATCTTTGTTTTTATTCATGGCTATTCATTGTAAAAATAGGGGAAATCGAGGTAAATCATCTATTCGTATGATCCTCTCGATCGCTGTTGCCGTGGCCTACACATCTGTTTTTATAACTGCTACGCTGGAGTCAATTGCTAGTGGTAAGGTAGCAGTATTATTTCTCGAACAATATAAGGGAGAAGATCATTTCTTCAGTCGATTGACTAAAAAATTATGCTTCTTCATGTGTGGAACTTTGAGGACCATCCTCAAAATTACGAAATCATGCTGAAAAAGATTCTCAAAAATGCGAATTTCAACTGTGTGCAATTGACGCGGGTTCCGTAGTGTAGCGTACGAGAAAACTTTTCACTTTGTCTTTTGCAAACGTGAAATTTTCCAAGGGGCTTTTCGGTACGTGACAATCTGAAAAATCTTTTTTGAGGGAAAAAGGAGTAGTTTCGCGTACGCTACTCGAACTTGTCTGGTATACGCTGTGCTTCTGAGGCTCTCGATTCGCTCCGTGCGTACCTCGTGGCGTCCTCTGTTGGTTTAAAATGGATCCAGCTCTCGGACAAGATAACATTTTTTCATATAGAGAATTTTCAAATGATATTAAATTCGCTTGTTGTTCAGTTTTCACTGGTCCACAAAAATTTCGTGCAGTTTTATCATCGATCAAAATAGGTCCAAGTGATTGATCGACATAGGTTTTTTGAGGGGTTCCACATTTTTTATCTTTAAATTTCTTCTGACTGGGCACTATAATTTTACGTGTGGTTTCTGTAATTTCTGTTTGAATTTCTACGTCATTGTAAGAACTATTATATATGTATCTATTGCATATAAATGTTTTCTGTGGTTCAATGAAATCCAAAATGATATATACTTGGCATCCTTTATCTACATATTTTGAAATTTCACTTTTGACTGTTATGGAATGCAATGGTTCATTTATTTGCTCCTGTGATTGATCCTGTAGCTGCTCCATTTTAACTTCAATTGGAAAAGGTTTTGTTTTGATTGTTGCTGACGAAGCAAGTTCTGTTTTTCTTCTTCTTTGTTCCAGGAAACGAGAATGTCTATAACATAAATAAAAAATATAAAAATGTAATGAAGATAATTTGAAATACAGCAAGTACAAGAATTGCAATTAGTATTAAATTTTATTTTACCTATTTATTTTGCTTGCTTCATTTACTGCTCTTGCTCTGTATATAGAAGGAAATATTGTTGGTGTATAACTAGGGCTTAATGGATCATTTGACTTCTGATTTCCAACAAAGTGTGCATTGCAAATTAAGTCTGATGGCTTAGGATGCCATGCAGAACCGTCAGGACTAAGAAAAAATAGTAAAATAAATATGAGATACATACGCCTACATCAGAGCATACATTACAACAAAAAGTAAGGTTATATTACTTGATCCTTTTTAAAGCTGTGATCCATTTTCTTCTTTGATCTACTTTACATTTTGCTTTTGGAAAAGTATAAAACTTACACTGACTGTTTTTACCATTATTTTTGCAATTCACGATGCAGCAAGTGGAATGGCCCATTTTATTTAAGAATTGCAATTTTACAGCATTAGTTTTTTTCTTTTACACCTTTCTTCGGGGTATCTGCAATAGGCTATGTCCCCAATACAGCATTATTTAAATAGTCCGACAGCTGAGATTATTTGACTGCACTCACCGGAGTAGAAATGAATTTAAAGTGAACGTCAGGACCTGTATAGGGGGCCGCATTTACCTATACAGGCTTAAACATTCACAATTGCCAGGCTGGTGACGCGGCGCGAGACCGGGCCTACACAAATAGCCTGACTTACTTTTTTTTTATAATTTTCTTATGATTTTTTACACTGTCCTTGTAGGGGGGGTCTCCAAATTTGGAAGTATACCTATACTTATACTTAAAATAGGGCATAGGTATGTCTAGGTTTAGATAAGTATTTAATGAGCAGCAAAAATTAATACGGCCATCCTGACCGTACCCTGTACAGGGCCTACATAATTACACCGGCAGGCCTGGATAAATTTCTACTCGGGCAGATGCGCTGCTCCTCGACGATTGTCCTATCACGCCCGTGCAGATTGACAGCCTGAGAGAAATCAGATTGTAATTTGAATCGATCGAGCACGATGATGCAACGGAAAAAATCGTGCTCTCCACACACACACACATACATACATATATATCTCGCGATACGAGTAAACGCTCGGGATGCCCGAATTTGCGGAAACCAAAGTTTGCTCTTTATCACGAACTCCGTTATAGTTGATTAATTTTAAACTTCAATTTTGTATAAGTCTGTTAGAAATATTCAAATTTAAAAAGCAGGTATTTTTTTAAATCAAAGAAAGCAAGTCAAAAGGAAGTGAAAACCTAAAGACTAGTTTTCTCTGCCTCTATTCGATATCTAAAATTGTATGTAGAATCTTTCTAGATTGTGAATGATTTTATTGTTTGAAAAAGTTCTATTTTCAAAATTTTCTTTAAATAAAAATAAAAAGACTATAACTCGAGCTTTTCGTGTTACTTCAGTAGTCATTTTTTTCTCGACTGCTTTACTGCATACAGTCGCGCTGATTTTAATATAAACGTTCACACAGTTACTACGCATGTAAAGAACCGAACTACCAATAATGGCCGCGAGTTCGTTAAATTCCGAAATTAATAAAAATCAAAATCAAAATCAAAATTTATTAGATAAAAAATTAAATAACTAATGTACATTAAAAATACTTTATTGATTAAATGTATGATATTTATAGTATATATATTCATCAGTATATTTAATCGAATTAAAGTAAAGATCTTTGTGTATATATTCAAATCTCTTGAGGGTATCCTTAGTAAAACCTGTATAATTCATTTGTAAGAATAACATAGTTAAAAATCTTTGTAATTCAGTAAAATAATGTACAAATTCAACATGAGTTGTAGTAAATACTGCACTGTTACTTATTGTTAGTAACATGGTAATATAGAAAAGTTTGAGCTTGTTTTACTCCAGTATCATAAGCTCCATGAGTTGTGGAATAATAGTTTTCATGAGTAGCTTCTCCTGCCAACATCAAGATCGGAAGACGCTATAATAAAATAAAATAATTTATTTTTCCATTCAAATCTCTAAATAGAATAAAAAGATGTGTATTGCGCACACACGCCGGAAAATCGACTATTGGTGTATGTTAAGTGTAAAATATTTTACGTCCAAGGGCGAAAACGGACACTTTGCGCTATCGCATCAAAAGTTGAATTTTGCGCCCCTAGGTAAAAAAATTATAATAATGTAATAATAATGTAATAATAATGTAAATTATAGTAATGTAATTGTAGGTGCTTAAAAAATCGTGACGTAATTGGCTTTAATTATTTTTCTTAGAATTTATGTAACAAATTTTATTTTCTTTTAATTAATTAAATATCCGTATGGAAATAATAAATGTATAAAAGTGTAGGAAGCCGTAGGAAAACGTATAAAAATATATAAAAATGTACCTTTTTTATTGGTTTTTGGAAAAATTTTATACGGTCTTATACATTTTCATACATTTCTTTAAAACTCAGAAATTTATCCATGTAAAATTCTTAAAAAGATTAATGTAATAAAACAATTTTATAAATACATTTTCTTAAAATTCAGAAATTTTTCCATTTTAAATGAATGAAAAAATAATTGTAAGACAATGCAAAAAATTGTATAAAAATGTAATTACTGGATATTTCTTTTTTTTTTTAATTTTCAGGTTTTGTTACATTTTTCTACGTTTTTATACAATTTATAATACGGTTAGGTACATTTTTTTGTATGTTTCATTTGAAACTGAGAAATTTTTGCATATTATAATATATGCAATATAATATATGCGAATCTATATACTATATTGCATATTATAATAAAATACAAAAATGTACCTAACCGTATTAAATTGTGTAAAAGCGTAGAAAAATGTAACAAAACGTAAAAATTAAAAAAAAAAAGGAAATATCCAGAAATTACATTTTTATATGATTTTTTGTATTGTCTTACATTTATTTTTTCATTCATTTAAAATGGAAAAATTTGTGAATTTTAAGTAAATATATTTATAAAATTGTATATAAACATATAAAGATGTAACAAATTGTAAAAATTTGATAAATTTACGAAATTGTACACAAATATACATTTTTATACGGTTTTATACTATGTTTTATTACATTAATCTTTTTAAGAATTTTACATGGATAAATTTCTGAGTTTTAAGGAAATGTATGAAAATGTATAAGACTGTATAAAATTTTTCCAAAAACCAATAAAAAAGGTATATTTTTATACATTTTTATAGGTACGGCTTCCTACACTTTTATACATTTATTATTTCCATATGGATATTTCATTAATTAAAAGAAAATAAAATTTGTTACATAAATTCTAAGAAAAATAATTAAAGCCTTGATTTGATTTGATAAATTTACGAAATATATATTATCAAAAAAAAACTTGTATCAAACTGCATAAAACCATACAGAAACATATGTAATTGTAGGAAATTGTCAAAAATCGTATGAAATTATATAAACTCGTTGCAAGTCATAGGAAACTGTATAAAAGTATTGTAAACCGTAGAATACCGTATTTAAACATACCAAAACGTATTAAAAAGTATGAAGATGTTCAAAAACCAATGTTTAGATTCAGTTTTATATATTTTTATACGGTTTTGTACTATTTTGTATGGTTGTATATGATTTTATACGGTTTCATTTATTTACTTTTTTTTTCATATACATTAAGAATAAAATAAATACCTCATTTTTTCCATCAAAAGACATTGTTCCCCATACTGGTTCAGCTAAAACAGCAGGTGAGATACCAGTAATATCACATTTTTTTGTTATGTGACTGTAACCACCCTTTATAAACTGATTACTTGCCCAGCGACTTCTTAAGCATTTGTTAGCTTCAGGTACATTATCATTTTTTAAAAAGTATCTAAAAAGATCGGTACAATCTGTTATAATCTGTTTCTCACTAAGTGTTTCAACTATACGAGCGCCTTTTCCTCCAATCCATCCTAATAGTACTCCACGATGATCTTTTAAAACATCAAAACCAGTAAAATCTCGTGTCCAATATGCTAATTTACATCTTGTAGGATCGCTGTTTTGTAAATTATATTCTGCTTTCCATAAAAATTGAAATCCTTTAGTTTTTGAATCCCACCAAGGTTCATCAAAATCAAGGAAGACTTTGTTTATTACACCAAAGCCTATACTTTCAATTGCCTTAGTCAGTTTTAAAGGCAATGTAGGAATGAATAAATCGTTATGATTTTCTTTTAGGTAGCCTAGTGAACAAGTAACAATGACACAATTTGTAAGAATTTTTTTATTGTCTTGTACTGTCACAACGATTGGCTTAGAGTCATTGAAATTTACTTGCTCACTCCATTCAATTTTTTTGACTGGACTATCCAATCGTAAATTGTCTTGAGTCAATTCTCCAGCAATAGATTCCACAATAGAACCGTAATGAGACTTGAAAATATTATGTTCTGAGCCACCCACAAACTACAATAATAATAATTTGTACTGATAGTTCATAGCATTTGATAAACAATAAAATATTCTCTTTATAATATAAACCCTAGCAACCATTGAAAATATAAGAAAATGTGAGAAAATGTAATATACTGTGAACCAAAAGCTATAAATTATAATAAAACGTATGAACCATCTGGCAAAAATGTACAAATTTGAACGTATTCATATTTTCTTACATTTTTTAATCTATTATAAATATAAATTAAGAAATTTGATAATTTGATGTAAAAGATTACATATTTACCTTGAACTTTCCCCAACTTTTTACTGAAAGTTCCTCCAATGATGGGCATGCATTGTCAATTAAAAGAAATTTAATGTTCCAGTCAAAAAGTTCTTCTTTGGCTTTTTTAATATCAGAAGAATTATCTGTCATTTTAAGATATTTATAAAATCGGGTTCTCAGTACTTTACCAATATTTGCCTCTATATCAGTATATTCAATTTCATTATTAAATGCATATTTCTCACAGTCTTCCAATATATTTTTTACAACGTCATCTACTTCACTTATTAATTCATAACTCATTTCAGTGCCATCTTCTCTTAGATAAAGTCCTTCTCCTTCTGTACCTCCAAGATCAGAAAGAAAACCTTTTTCTTCAGCAATTTTAGCTAACTTGCTTTTATTACCATGAACAAATTGGGCACCTTCTTCTATCCAACCTTCATTCCAAGGTATAGAATGTATTCTTCCTCCAATTTGGGATTGTGCTATTACCAATCATAATTATTAAATAAATTAGTATTTATAATCACTAGATTTAAACTATCAGAAAAATTTCTTATTTGTTTTATATATGTTATGATAAAGTAAAATAAAACCTATAATTACCTTCTAGTAAAATATAATTTTTGAAGTTTGATTTTTCTAGTGTAAGTGCTGCTCCTAATCCAGAGATGCCTGCACCCACGATTACTACTTCTGTACTTTCTACAGATTCTAAATTGATGTCATCCATAGTTTTGTGTAGAATAAATAATTTTCTAATCTAATACTTAGAAAAATGGAGTATTTATAAAGGAATAATAGCAGACTTTCTCATTTTCATTGTATATAAATTAATGGTTATATGTAAAGAACTATAAAATATTTGATGGCAATGATGGACTTGAGTAGTACATGGCCTCAAATCTTCGATACAAAAATTTGTAATATTCATACATTACTTATTTATTTCATAATTTTGAATAAACATTTTATGTTTATAGTTTACTCTGTATATTGAATTATTTTTTCGGGAAGAAAAATGATGACTCAAAAGTTTTTTTATTACTGTTGATTCCCAAGGAACTGAATTAAATATTAAACAAATATTTACGTTCCAAATGCTACAACTAAATAAAATATTATATACAGTCATTATTACAACTTCTCTAAATGAAAACGCAAAACTTTTAGGTTAGGAATCTCTGTTGATATGTTGAATTGATATCGATGGTAATTATATATATACCTATACCTAACCTGCACAAATTTTTTACCGCGTTTCACACGCTATAGATATATTATTTAAAGTATTTTCAAAGTGAATTATTTCATTCTCTACTGTTTAGTCCATCATAAACCATATTTATTTCCGATATTTATATATTTTCGGAATTTTCGATAATAAAGTTGTAATAAGCATGCAATTTTTCATTTTTTTTTATTTGTAATGTTAATTAATTAATAGGGGACCATCTGCATGGAAACAGATAAAACATTTGTACAGTTTATAACAATAAATTTACCAAAACTATTATTATACTTCACCTCTAAAGGTGAAATATTCACTAAGCTATGAAAATCATGTCATCTGTTCATCATGACAATATCTTGTAATCATTTTCTTTGAGTGTATGATACTTTGAATAATGCAAAGGTTTTAAGTGGTGACAATAATGGAAACTATTATGTTTGTATACTAAAAAATTACACTTGGTTCAATTGTTTTTAAGTATTGCAAACATAAAATACATAATATTATTAATTATACTCAAAATTTTCTATAAAAAATTTGATATACAATATCATTAATTATACACAAAATTTCCTGTAAAAATATTAAATAATTTATTGAAAATTATTTTTTTATAAGTCAATATAAGATCTAAATAAATTGAAAAAGGGGTATCTAAATTCTTTTTGGTATTTAACTACAATAAAAATATAAATTTGTAATAACAAACAGTATTTATATCAATTTAATAAGCATGATAACTGATACATTTATTATTAAACACACAAATAGAAGAATAAAAAAATGCTTGTAATTAATTTGGCATAAAGCCAAAAACTTATATTTAGTTCCTACGAATGATACCTTCAAGGGATCTTACAAGCAAACTGACAGAAAATTAAAATATTGAACAGTAAGTGAAGAACTTATACAAAATATAATTTTTTGAATATTATTTTAACAAATTAAATTTACTATATACACTCAACAATTTAAGATCACTTATTTGATGGATAAGAAAGTTTAAGAGAATAGCAAAAGTATATTTAAATTGTACTACAATGCACAAAGCAGTAAAATTAACTTGGCAAACAATACTATTTTATCTAAATTCAATTATGTATTCTACTGGGGCATTTAAAAATAAATTATTTAGAATAACAAATTATAAAATCAAAATTTCGTTTATTATACTTATTCAAATTATTTAATTTTAATATTAACTTTTTAATAAGAATATGTTTTATTTTAAATTTCCCGCCACATATTTAAATGGCTTGAGTTTCAATGACCTTGCATTTGGGATCGATTAGAGGGGAGAGTCATGAAAAAATATTGATGGTTGATAATTATTTTAATCCACATTAGAAACTTAATATTTATGTTCTAAATATGCATAAATTACGGTAACATGCAATTGAAATTTAATTTTTCTCAATTATCTATTTATACAAAAATGAATTTTAAAGTCAACATATGTGACTAGATAATTACTAAAAATCTGTAATGTATGCAAGGTATAAATAAAAAAAACTATTATGTTAATAATTTGAATATGTTTACAAAAACATTTTTATAATTTATTTTTTTAGAAAGTTTGATCCTGAACTAGAAGAGATCAGGGAAGCTGTATTACAACCTCAAAATGAAGAAACAGTTATTTTTGATCAAAATCAAGCAGCATCACAAATCCATGCATCATATCTTTTTGAACCTGAAGGTAGACAATTATTACAAAAATTATGTCTTTTACTAAGTGCAACCGCATCAGGAAAGTCTTATGGAGATTGGCAAAAGTTTGCCGCTCATCTTGGTCTTACAACTGAACAAATAAAAGTAAGTAAAAAATAATAAGAAGAAAAATGTTTCATGTAAATTTTGGATCATACCAAAACTAAACTTTAATTTTCAGTGCATAGATTATGATTTCAAGGGATTACAAGATCCAACTTATTATGTTTTATTAGCATTTGCACAAAGTGCCAATGCTACCCTTGATAAAATATTTTCTAAATTAAAAGAAATTAATCGGCTAGATGTAATTAACCAAATATCAGATTGTTTTGCTGATTTTTATAGAAACATTACTCAGAATAAAAATTCAAGTAAACTATTGCATTCTTTATGGATTGTTATATATTTTTTAAATTTATGTCACCTCTATCATGTTCTTTGATTTTTAGATTTGAAAAATGGAATATATAAACCAAATGTATTGCCCAGAGCTCCACTTGTTTTAAGCTCAATTATAAAAACTGAACATGAAACAAATCAGGATATAAAAAGCGTAGCTTATAATACTAATAAAGAAAATTCTACAAATAATAATGTAAGTATATCTATTTTATTTCATATATCATTTTCATTGAAAAGAAATACTTAGCTTTTTAAACTTTTGGTTTTTTTTTATTTGGCGTACAATATTAATTACAAAAATGAATACATTCACATAATAATATTTAAAGAAAAATTATTAAACACAATGTAATGCCATCAAGTTATTACAACATTAAAAATACTGTATTAAAATTGTAATAACATCTTATTAAAATTGGTTTATTGATTTTTCAGATATTTATTTTTTATATACATACTTACACTGGTTCATTGTATACAAAATTTTCTTTATAAGCTTCTTTTAGATAAACTTTAATTTTCACAGTTATCAAATATAACTTTTTTTTTCTAATCTAGCAAAAGCAATGAAAATACTTGAGTTAATTATATTTTAGGAAAAAAAAAAGTATGGCAGTATAACAATGTTAACATTTGCGGAAGATGGGCGTAAAACTGCAGAAGAAATGGCAAAAATTTTTAGATCTAAGGATCCAAAAATAGGTGTAATTATTTTGCAAGAGCAGGAAAAACATGTATACTGCAAGGCTGAAGAATTTATAGAAGATTGTTTCAGACAAGTATAACAAGTTTTATAAAAATTACTTATCGAAATTAATTAAAAATTAATAATTATGTTTATGATGAATACAGCAATAATAATTTAGATTCGAAATATATAAGATATATATTTTCACTATTACGATATGAGTATGTTAAACAAGATTGTGTAAACAACAGAGTTCGGTAAGTTATTTACTAACAAAAGTGCATGCCATTTAGTTTAATTTAATGTTGATCATATATGGTTATAATAAGTTAATTGTGTTTTAGTTGCATAATTCCAGATTCAGAAGTGAGAAAAGTATTATCTTTGGAACTACATCCAACTTTACAAGCCTGGTTTAGAGAAAGCGATGTACATTTATTTACAGAAAGAATTTTGTTGCAAAAATTTTAATTTTGTTATGATATTTACAATTTTTTTGTAAATATGCATTTGTTATAAAATTATATCTTTTATAAAGACTATTGAAACTTATTTTATATATTGTCTTAGAGAAAAAAACAAACATCTATTAAATTAAATCTATAAGATTTGTTTGCAAAATATTGATTATTATGATGAATAATGAACCAATAAAAGAATTAAATTATATACATACTAAATGATAACATAGTGATATTCAATTCGTAATATAAGCATTGAAAAATCAACAGCCATTTCGTACTCACTCATTTTTACCGATGTCGTTTTCATTTTCGTGAAGTAGTTACTTATCAATTCTGCAAAATTTTGATACTGCATGTTGAAATTTTTTTTTAATTACTAATTCTTTTATAGTCCAAGAACTCGAAATGTGTAAAAAATCGAATAAAAACATTTTCCACAATTCGTTACTTATAAGTTATAACCAAACTAAGTAATAAAGAAATTGAGAACATTCAACAGATAAACGTATAAACAATGTCGCTTGCGTTTTGCTTTTGCGTACCAGTTCAAACACGCCGTGTAATTCCTGGACAAGGTTTCATCGTGTCTACAGTTGCACAATATAGACTTATAGTGACCGTCATTGACGCTCTGAATCGATATAT
>JAPYZP010002175.1:0-24886 GCA_030522985.1 Torymus sinensis
CTCGAATATCATTAACAGTTACTTAACACTTATTTAAATATTTTTCCAAAGAGACAAAAATGTTTTGAAATTTTTCTAGCACAAGAGAATTGTTAGTAATTAATTACTGTCAAAAAATATAAATTTTGAATTTTATTATCTTTCATAATCAAATATGCGTAATTTTCTGTTTTCTTAAAAATTTTTCTTGAATTTTTATCTTGGATGCTACATTGATATTCGTGACAATATAGCTCCGAATCATTGGGTAAAATTTTTTTGATTAATTGAAAATTATTGCCATCTTTTCTTGCGACTAAAAGAAAAATAATTCCTCTCAAAATCATTATTAATAACTCTAATCAACCACACGATTCTCGAAAAGGCAACAAAAAATAATGTTAATCCTCTAATCTGCCCGTTTGCGCGCATCTATAATATCCTCCGAAAATTAGCAATTTCAACTATAACCACCTTTCACAACCACCCGCCGCCCATAATTCTCCCGTGCTCATCTCTAACCTGCCCGCACGTCATTAGAAATCATCAAAATGAACGAAAAAAAAAACGATACCCAAGAAGCATCGAATTTCGAAGAGCTCGCCGCCAGGAAGCGAGCGCGGTCGCGCGCATCTAACGCTCGGATAGGTATACAGGCGTAGCGCGCGCTCGCGACTGTATGTGTGTGTATGTCGCGCCCGAATGGCATCATCCTTCTCTTCGGCTCAAGATGGTCACTCTCACCTTCTTTCTCCTCCCCCTACACTTGCCACTCCATACCCTCTCCTCCCCCTACTACGGCTCCTTTCTCTCTCTCTCCTCGTCGCACTCGTAGGCGAGGCGCCAAGGAATTACAGCATCCTCGCGACGTCGTCTCTACACGCTATGCTATAGGCAATAATCGCCCGTGGACCCCGAGAGCGTTTGTCGCCTGCGTGTGTAGAGCCAAGCATGTGTGCGAGCTATGTGAGGATGAGTGTGAGCGTGCGTGTGTACACCTCCCATGCTCGAAGCGCCCCACTCCGGGTGCCAAGCACGCGGCGCCGGGCAATCGGGTGAATCCTATAAATGCTCCATCGTGCAGGTTCACGAAGAAGTTAACTCCCGGGACGCCCGCTCCCGCGAGACATGTGTTAGTTTTTAAGTCGCCTCCCGAGAGTCGCGCTTCAGAGTTTGAACAGTGATAGAAGAGTGCGGAACTATGGTAAGTAGCCGGGCGAGCCCAGCGCCCAAGCGAGATAATAAGTGTGCGACCCAGGGATTGTTATACCTTCTTCTTCTTCTTGGCTAAATAGCGAATTAGCGGGCGGGTTGAGATGCTGTGCCGCTGGCTACGAGTGCACGCGTACGCGAGTGATATGACGAGGAACTCTGCTGATAAGAAAACAGTGACAATTGTGATAATACGGATTTAATGAACTGACACATCGTGGTATATGTTTAGGAGAAAAGAGAGATGGCTTTTCGCGCTGTTAAGTACGCAGGATCGGCGGCGCGCGTTCCTCGCAAATCGTTAATAACATTTCGTAACACGTGGCTTCTTCTTCGCACTCATTAGTGTTATAACTTTCATCTTCGTGGTAAAAGAGAGACATACTCGGGAGAGAAAGAGAGTGCGCGCCTACTCCTTAGGGTGCCTCGAGCGATATTACAAGGTTACCTTCTATGCATTACAAAAGAAGGAAACTACATTTTCCAAGTGAATTCCAGTATATATGCGTCGATTTGTATTCTATACCGATAGAGCTATAGACGGCGGTTTTCAATCATGAAAGAAATCATTCTCTTGTGCTGCTTCGTTTTTAATTTTCTACTCTTGACGTGGACTTTTTATTTTAATTTTAGAATTGTATTAGTAGTTTGTATGCTATGTTTCGTAATTAGTCATCGGAATTATAATCGAAATACGGTAGAGTTCCTGAAAAGTTCGCGGTTCGCTAATTAGAAAAGTTCGGGAAAAGATTTAATGAAAATTGTGTAAGTTTAAGAATTTTTTCTCATCGATACAAATTTACGATTATATGATAGTGTTCGTTAAACTCATGCAAACGATATCTGTAATTTAAAAATAGATATTTTGAAAGATCAAGATTGCACTTGCAGTGTTAAAAAAAATAATTTTAAATGCAGTGCAAAGTTCAAAAGCACAAAATCATAAGAACAAAACGAACGAATATATCTATTTTTAAGTTCTAATCTATTTAGCACACAATTTCTAAAAATATCAAAATTGTTATCTGATAAAATTTGTTTTAAAAATTGTGAAAAATTAAAAGAAATTTTATCAAAAGTTAAAAAAAATTATGTTTATAAAACAAATGTGTGTGAAATTAAAAAAAAATCGATTAAAGAAAGGAAAATTTATGTATAGATGTTAGAACACATAAAATAGTAGAAAAGGATAGAGTCTGGTCAGACGCGTCGGATAAGTTAACCAGCGCGAAAATGTATCTCGTGGCGATAGCAGTTTATTAAAAAGATCAATTGGAATTCAGAAGAAAAATATTAATAATGTTAATTTTTAATTTACAATCCCTGAGTCGTTACAATACTAATTAATTAATACAATTTTTTTTGCAGTTCTAGAAAAAATTATATTTTCTTATACTTGCGAAAATCGTAATTTTTCAAATTCCAAAAACTATTATTAATGCAAAAATAACGATACAAACATGTAGTCATGAAATCATTGAATATTAATTAATTTTATCAAGAACTATGTAAAAAATTAATTTGTCAATATTTTTATTTTGCACTTATTTTTTTAGTTATTTGCTTATTTTGGGTTAAATTAACATGAAATGTCTATTTCAGGTTTGTATTTTTAACGTAAAATAGCATAATATTTTGATTTATTGTTTGAATACAAATATCCGAATTAAATATGCGCGTTGTTCATTCTTCGTCCAAATCTATATTTTAATATATGCGTGGCAAAACTGCTAAAAAAATGATATTTACAAAATTTAAAAAAAATAAATAATAACGGTAAATATTAAAGATCCGTTGGTCACTGCAAAAAGTAAAATTATTATCAATTTAAATTCATGAAATACAATCAATCATTCTATAAATACCTATTAAAGGAATGCAACTCTTAATTCTCTAAATGCATCGGTTGCCAAATGAGGTATTTCCCATTTATGTTTTAGTATTTTTGTAATGTTTTTTTAAACTCATCATTCTTGAGATAATAAACTACACATCTAGAATTGTGAAACGTTTACCAAAGTTGAAGACAAAAAAAATAATTAATTCAGCAAGTAAAAATATTGACACAATATTTCAGGTATTAGTGGGAGCTTCGTCTATTAAAAATGCATACGTTGTCAGATAAACTTAATAAATTGCCTACATGGCGCATAATTAATTCATTAAATTCTTGCGAAATAATGAATTTAAGACGTTCGTGTGTCCCCGCACCATAACAGTCTGAGATTCGTCTTCGGTGAAAGGTCACTCTGCCGATTACGTAAGTCGCGATGCTAAATCGGTTACACAAAGCAACGAAATTGATCAATTTGAGCTTTTTCGTACTTTCATTTATTTTCATATTCGGTTATAGAATAATAATTCCTTTAAAGATGCCAAAGGTGAAGTGTCGTAGAAGAATGACTTTTTTCCTCCGCGCCCAAATGACATAATAGCATTAGCGATTGTGAATGAATCGCATAATAATTGCATTAGAGATTTCACGCTATTCAAGCAATCCTGAAAATTCAATTTCGTTTGAATAGGTTTGAATGAAAATATTTTTTATTGGCTTATCGATCGTGAATAATTTAATGAATATGACATATTATATATGTATGAAATTTTTAAATTTATAACGTGGGGCACTAGAAAATGCAGTCATAATCTTTCGCGTTAGTGCGAACTTTTACGACATACTTATTGAGATTATTATATAATAATGCCCCACGGCAAATATAAACGCAAATTTTTTAAATTTCCGCTGAAAATTTTCAATCTTAGGTGTATTTTGCATTTCACAACGCCTAATGTGTCATTCGGGCGTAACAAACTATATAACATATAATTCCCCGGTATCGTCGTTAAAAGATACCCAAGTTACACGGGACGTTAATGGTGTGTAAAGATTTACCGGCAATTGATTATACCTCAGGTTTGCCGGTGTTTACAAAACACTCGCACGCTCGTGCGCTAGCAGGTCATGAAACAAAAAGTTTCAATTTAGTCTCAATGAAAGAACAACCTCTAAACCTGTGAATCAGAAATACTCCGTATAAAGACGAAAAAATAATGGCCGTACTATTATACATTCTCCTATCGCTTGGCCGACCTAAAAATAACCGTGATCACTGGATTCCCAGACGGGAGAAAAATTCGTTAATTAGTCGCTTCTTAAAATTCCGCGTCTCGCGAGTTATTTACGCGTTTTTTTTTGTTTATCCCGAGATTAGGATCATAAAAATCGTGGATTCGGACAAAATGCGTCATCCCACATTAAGCGAAGGTCACTGCGGTTAGTTATTGGTGGGTAAAAAAAATTCTTTTTTTCCGAACGCCGTAGAAAACAACTTTCAATTTCTCGAAGATTACACGCGCGCTGGCGCGCACGTCCCGAAGGCATCCTCCCAACGCGCGCGCGCGCACGAGGCATACCTACACTCCGCCGTAAAGGTTTATTGCCTCGGCGCGATTCATCATTTGCATCTGCTCGCGGATGCTGTAATATCTATTAGCCAGCCTTGAAAAGGAAAGGTGTCTTTCGACGATAAGAATGAATCAGTTCTACGCGTTTGCGCGTTTATGAATGTTTTATGACTGATGTTCCCTTCGCGTTTTCATAAAAATTTTATTAATGATGAAAGAAAAGAAACTCGTACGGATAGTGCAACCGAATGGTTCGTTAGATAGCTTGTTACTCTGAAACGAGTTAATTACTAGCGCGCACCGGCTTAGGAGGAGTAAGCGCGCTCCTCCCTAATTCAAGCGCTGATCGGTGTGCCATTATCGACCGCCCAGAGGAAGACGCGATTATGCAAGAAAAAGAGCCTGCGGTAGAATTAGTCGTCGGCAAATTCAAGATGACCCGCGTCCTTTCGTAAGAGCATTAAATTAAATGTCTATCCGCTTTTTTCACTCTCCTCTCTTTTCGCATCTTCCAGACCGGGACGGGACGAACCTTGGCTTCATCAATTGCATAATCGGAACAGAATGAAGGAAAAAAACTAATTTACCACCGGGGACCCAAACTTGGCTATTTAGACTAAGGAAAAAATTGATAAAAGATATTCGTCGTTTCAAAACATGCTAATAAAGCTTATTTCAACCTTGCATTGCATTTTTCGCAGAAACAACTTTCGACTAATGTAGTTGCGCGCATGGCCAAAGTTTGAAAGGTTATTCGTAATGGAGTTGGCTTTATTTTTCCCGTTCAATGGGAAAAGTAAGTTGGGTTGGTGTATACCAGGCTTACGTCAAGACAATACACGCATTTTCTAAATATGGTGATATTGTTCCGCTGTACGAACAAACAATTAAGAAAAGTTCTTGTTAACAATATACACATGGGACTTTCGCACTTTCACTTCGAGCACTTATGTTTCATTTTTTTTGTATTTTAACAATTATTTAGACAAAAATAGATAAAATAAATTCTCTAATATTATTGTACCACAATTGTTTTCAGAAATCTTTGGTAGTTTAATTGATTACTAAACAATCTTCTGTTTAAAATATTTTTTTCTAGAATTGGTAATTAATGAACTTAATGTTTTGAAAATATTTCTTCATTCTTGACTAATATTGCAATCTTAAATAAGTAAAAGTTTCCATTATGACTTTTAAAGTACAAAATAAAGACGTGCTACAGAAACTTATGAAAACAACGTATTATTATAAATGAAAAATTACTAATGTGCTGCAGTGTATTTTCACAAGATAATTTCCTTTTCGTTTTATCGTCGTCGCGACCTAGATACTTTTAGGAATGTCTCATCGCCACGACATATATTTTTCGCGCATATAACATATTCTCATTCGCGTCTACGATCGCAGAAAGTAAACATCACATATATGTCTCACGTTGATTCTTAATTATGAAAATAGAATTTTTCAAAATAGAAAGTATTTTAATATAGTCATGCCGCATATAAACACTGTATGTATAAATCGTGAAATAGTATTTTTGGGATATGAACAAATTAACTCTTTGAAGAAATATGTTTCTAATTTTCTATAAAAAATAAAATTATTGTTTACTATTATTCTAAATATTACACATATACGATTTCATTATAATGAATATTTCTAAATTAGAATATGAATGTATTTGCATTTGTAATCCAATAGTAATAGTTTTTAGAAAGATCTCACAGGAAATACATATTTATATATTGAAATTATTTTTCAGTTTAAGCTCTTGTGGACTGCCACTTTAGTGGCGGTTATCGCTTCTTGCCATGCCGGCGAAAGAAGCGTCAGAGCTATAGACAGTGGCTTTGGAGGTTATAACTACGAACCTCCAAGCAAACCTTTCGATTTACCTACGTAAGTTCCTTAGCTTTTATGACTTACTATTTGTTAAACATGTCAACTTGAATGTTAATTGTCAATTCTTTTTAATTACAGTAAAGCGCCATCGAGGCCAGTTCCGCAGCAGACGATCCCACCAAGACCGCCTGCGCCTTCAAGACCTCCTCAACCAAAACCAAACTCTGTAGGATATGAGTACCCCAAGCCTACGCCGAGTTTCATAACTCCGGCAAAAACTGCACCACCACCACCACCTCCAAGGCCGCCAACGCCGCCAAGGCCGGTGCCAACAACTCAACGTCCAACCGTAGGATACAGCTACCCCAAGCCTACGCCGAGTTTCATAACTCCGGCAAAAACTGCACCACCACCACCACCTCCAAGGCCGCCAACGCCGCCAAGGCCTGTGCCAACGACTCAACGTCAAACCGTAGGATACAGCTACCCTCAGCCAACGCCGAGCTTCATTACTCCCGCAAGGACACCGGCCCCAGTTAGACCAACTCCACCTCCCTCACCACCGAAGAAGGTCGGCTATGAATACCCCAAGCCGCAAAACCCTCTCGTGACACCGGTGCGCACACCACCACCGCCACCACCGAGGCCACAGACCACCCCCAAACCACAGACCAGACCTCCCCCTCCTCCTCCTCCCCCACGCCCAACACCACCTAGGCCGCAACCTCCACCACAACCAACCTCTGGATACTCTTATCCTAAACCAAGCCCTGCATTCAACCCTGTGCCTCCTGTACAGGTAACCCAGAGGCCCTACAGCCCACCTCCTCAGACTCGCCCACCCCCACCACCCCCACCACCAACTCGTCCCCCACCACCTCCCACTCGCCCTCCTACTCGTCCTCCACAACCCACAACACCAAGGCCACCGTCCCCATTCCCGGGATATACTTACCCTCAGCCACAGCCATCCTTCAACTTGCCACCGGTAAGTCGTCCTGTACCTACCCCTCCGCCAACTAGGCCACCACCACCACCACCTCGTCCATCCCAACCCTACCTGCCACCTTCAGCACCTACTGTGAGACCACCTCCACCACCAACCAGGCCTCCACCACCACCACCTCCCCCAACCAGACCACCTCCACCACCAACACAGAGGCCAACAACCCCATCCAAACCTTACCTGCCACCGGCACCGCCACCAACCAGGCCACCACCACCACCACCAACTGTCCGCACTACCCCTAGACCACCACCAACGCAAAGGCCAACTACCCCATCCAAACCCTACCTGCCACCTGCACCACCAACCGTGCGCACCACTCCTAGGCCACCACCGCCAACACAAAGGCCAACCACTCCGTCCAAACCTTACCTGCCACCTGCACCACCAACCACCGCGCGTCCACCGTCTCCCCCACCAAACACTCCCAGGCCGGCGCCATACCTGCCACCCTCGTCGCCCAGGCCCACCTACGTGACCGTCAGGCCCCCACCACCGCCAACGGCGATCTACAGCATCACCCCAAGGACATCGACCTACAGAGTACCTACTGGCAGGCCCGCGCCGTACCCTACTCTGCCCCCAACCACTCCCAAACCGTACCAAGGATACAACTATCCGATCCCCGAGATCTCCTTTGAATACCGTTAATCACTGCCACCGCTGCTGTCCAGTAACATCCGCGCCTTCATCACCTGTATTCTACACTTTATAAGTGAATCGATTGTCCGTTGATCGAGAGATTATTCTTCTTGTAAAAAATTACCAATGTATTTATAATAATTACGAAAGAAAGTCGACGTGCAAGAGTCAGTGATCTATAGAAATAGCATTAATTAACTGTTAATAATCAAAGTACTCAGTTTACTCGAGTATTGTGATGTTAATTAAGTCGACATAATGTCAAAGAATGAGTTGTAAACATGATTTGAACCTTAACAAGGTTTACCACAATAAAAAAATATTTTTTACTAAGAAAAAAAACCATTTGATTTTTTCGTACCAATACCTACTCTACTTAACGTTGTCACTTTTAATTATTTTTGGCTTCTCATTTACTAAACTTTTTTAATTTAGTATTGTTCTTATTTCTATTAAATATAGTCGTCAAGTCTTGACTAAATAATAAGAATTAAGATTAAGATTTTTTAAAATAGAACATTTTTATTATTAAACAATTTTCATTGTTTTTCTTCTTTTGTCAATTTAGAATGAATTTGTTCTGAGTTACAATTGTTTACGCTTACAAAAGAATTTATTTAAAAAGTTAAAATATTGCAAGCCTCTACTGCGCGAAGAGTATGTGTAAAAGTTTTTTGTGCTAATTCTCAATAGTGAATGCCTCCGCGGTAATTAAAAGTAGACACGAATCTCGGCAGCGTATTTCACGCTTGCCGTAATTTCAGAGAGCGGGAGAAAAAGAAAGAGAGAGAAAGAGAAGCACATCTCGAATCCTGCGCCACACATGCTTTCAACGGTAAGTAGTCCAGAACTCCCAGGCCTTCTCCTACCATCGTCTCTAGGATCCTCCCCCGTCCGGACGAAGAAAATCTTCTCGCACTCTAGCATCTTCACAATTGTGGGATTGTTAGTGAAAACTCCCAGCGCGAGATATGTAACTCCTTAGTCTTAGACGATGCATCGAAAAGGCATCACCGATGCAAAAATGTGCTGAAAAGGGAGCTCGTGCAATTGCAACAGTGTTCTTAAATTATAGTGAAGAAGTTTAGTTTTTACTTGATTCGAAGGATAATGTGATAACTCAAGTGTCAATGGTAAGGACGTTAAACAAGTTTGTGGTGCTTAAAATTTTTATTAATATTGACGGTTTGTATAAATTGAAGGAAGGGAGTCAAGAACGGCAAGTTCCTAAAGATATGTACAATACTGGACGAAGATCTGCTATCAGTACGTCCGAGCTTGGTCTATATTCCGACCACAGTGATTACTACAACACGAGTTATTATAGTACTACCGTTCGAAAAATTGTGATTGGAATTATGGTCGTTGTATCATTTATATTGGTAAGTTTAACTAAATTCTATCATTACATAATTTTTAATGATTCTCGTATTTTTATCATTTCAAAATCATTTCAAATCCGTAATCCACGGTTTTCAATTTATTCAGAATAATATGTAATTATTATCAAAAGTTAGTTTTTCCCGTTAAAACTGTGACAAATAATTTTGTAAAGTAATTGATCCATTTTTAGTTCTCCCGATCTATGTACAAATGAAATTGGAATATTATAAGCTTTAAAAATCAGAAATCAATGCAAAATTATAAAATTGGTACTGTAACTGTACAAAATCGTCATTACGTATAAATTAATGCATTTGACGATTTTAAGAGTTACAGTGAAGATTTTATAATCTGGTTTGGTTTCTGATTGTTAAAGCTTATAGTATTCCAATTGCATTTGTACATAAATCTGAAGAACTAAAAATGGATCAATTGCTTTACATAATTATTTATCCCAGTTTTAACGTCAAAAGCTATCTTTTGGCAGGGACCTTACGTCTTATTCAACCTTAAGAAAAACTAAAGATTGAATTAGAATAATGAAAAATACGATCTAGGCACCTGTAATACCTCCGACATCTTATTTGGTAAAATGAATAATTTTAAAGCAATTAACTGCTGATCGAAAAAATCTTTATTCTATTGCTGAAAAACGTTAATTCCGCAATGTGTTTTGATTTTTAAAATAATTTTTATTATATGCGAATGTAAATTTAAAATTAAAGAAAACATAATGTTATCTTAAAGCTTTCACGGTGGCCTATAATTATGATACTTTTATTTAAAGCCATACATCAAACTGATCAATAATTACAATACATTAATACATTTTAATTCATATCACTCGATATAGTCATAATTGCAGTCACATTACTTTTTCTACCATACGTACGAGAAACTTCAGTTATTTAACAATTATATTCTGGAAAGAAAAAAAAAGCCGTTCCACGTACATTAACCACCTGTGCGCGCGCACGGACGCGCCAAACAACCGACACTTTTCACTAAAATCGCAGCCGTACGTTATACGAACGGTGCAGTATGCTGCTCCCATGCATGGCGGGCCAAGCGCAGCCGGACTGCCCCCCCCCCCCCCCCCCCCCCCCCCCCTCCCCTGCGCGGGGCTCCCATCTGGGGGGATCGCCGGCGCGCGCGCGCTCGTTCTTGCGTAGTTGTATCTTTGAAAATCATCTCGTGAGAGGGCAATTAAGACGTGCATTGACCGCGAACTTATGCCGATGGCGTACGTTAAGGAGCAGCTTCGCGCGCACAAGAGGAGTAAATGTCCTGTGACGCGTGTACGCGTATAGTGTAGAAAGAAATGGGAGGATGAGATTTGATCAGGTTGTAAAATGGGTTGCGCTAAAATGGAATCTTCGTTAAGTGTTTGATAAATATTAACTATTAGTGAAATTATTTAGATTTTATTACTGATTTTACTTTTTAAATTACTTTTGTTGAACATTAAAGTAAATATGCAGCTTTCCACATTCGCCAAACATTGATTCGTGAAGTAAAGTTTCACATTTATTCATTGTGTGTTAAAGGTATGATTAATAATGATTTATTCGCGTCAACAATTATTTTAACACCTGTTTTTTAAATGTACTATTTTAATTAATTTGATTTAATTTCGCTGATTTGAAAATGCCAACTCAGTTCCGTAAAAAAGTTGGGTAACGAAACAGAAAGTTAATTTTAAATTTCTTGGGAGCCAATCTTTATATCGTGGGAAGTAATTAGCGCTACAAACACTGAAAATGAAGGTTCTGTTCACTTCCTGCATAGAAAGTACAATCGCGTAATGATATGTACACCCAAATTGAGTGAATGTTACTGATATCTTCGACTTTCGTTTTCAAAATTTTTACTACAAAATATTTTTTTTTTCTTTTTTTTTTGAGCTACACACATCTTCTAAACAAACCGATTGATCACTACATTGTACATTAATGGAACTCTATAAATCTCTTGAGCAATATGACTCATGAAATAATGAAGAAGTTATTTATTTACTTACAATCTTTTATTACATTCAGATCGGCATATTCCTATACGACTTTGCGTCTAGCGCGTCGATCAGCAGCAAAGTCAGCCAAGAGACGAAGCACATCTACATCTTGCAGAACAGTTTACGGAAACCTACCCTCGCCACAACAACTAAACAATCCATTGTCACACTTGCGCCAACAATCTACATCGTAAACACCAGCCAAGCATCGAATTTGTTCGAAGATCGGTCAGATGATGATCGAATCGCTGAGTACAAGGAGGATGTGGCGGAAGCATCGTCTTCGGAATCCCGAACGCAGCGGATGATCGCAGATGAGCCTGAATCGAAGATGCTAAATTTGAAAAATTTCAAACTGAGGAATAGTTTGTTGGACCGACAACATAGTGAGGACGATGAGAGAGGGATGGAAAATCACGCGATGATTTATCGCGTGAGGTAAAGGTTTTATATGTTGTGTTTGAATTGACCATAAATATTTCTGAAATGATACCTTCTTTCAGAAAAAATATTGAATCTTTTTACACATTTTTGTAAAAATTTGTAAATTTTAGAAAATAAAGTTTCTCTAAACAGATTAAACTTAATAACTCCAGCTTAATAACTTGAAATTTCTAATGGTATTTTCTTTTAAAAATAAAAAAAAATCTTGTTCATCTAATTAGCCGAGCCACGTAATTTTAGCACGCGTTGGCCTACTTTTTTCCGCTAATTATGGCATAACATTAGAACTTGTGAATGAATTAAAAACGGTCGAATTTCACCTTCGCTTGAATTTAAAATGAACAAAGTAGGCCGCACACCAAAGCGGAAACATCCACAAGTAATCTCTAATCTTATCGAAATCGAATGCATCCGTCATGGACTTACTTTTACTCCCCTCTATAATATTCCACAACGCACGCTTCGCGAGCATGCTGACCGAGTGGTTGCCTATCAGCAGGGTAAAGATGCCCGAGCCGGGCGAGGGGGACGAGGATGGCGGTGACGAGGACGATGCGCAGCGAGCGGTTCCGTTCCGATTCGAGCTGAAAGGACCACCGCCCGCCTCCTTCAAGCGGCCGAAGTATCCGCAGCTGACGCAATATCGGTATCCCCATAGTTCGAGAAACATCCAGGACATTATTAAGTATCTCACTAATGATCCGGAAACGCTTAACCGCGGTATCAAATTCACGGGATTCTACGTCAATCCGAAGAAGTATGACACAGGGCACACGGATATCGGAGAAGTGGCGATGAATAGCGATAGGTCTGAGGAGCAGGAGAACGCCCCATACGCAATAGCTTTGAATTCTGATCCGCTTTATCAGTACAAACCGAAACATCCGGCTGATGTTAATCTGCTGGCGCCTACTAATTTTAGGTATGAATAACTGACAAAAGAAAGTGATATTTAATAGAAAGTAGCCAAAGATTATCTTTAAAATTTTTTTTTTTTAAATACTTTCGACTTTTTTTCAGATTTTCACCAACCGGGCTGCATAGATACAATCCGTACTACGACTCCTACTATCAGCGGCCTAACTCAAACAAGCAAGCCACTTATCAGGAAAATCAATACGATAGCGTCGGTTCGTACGGCACCAATACCAATTATGGGAAGAGGCGAAAACCCAAGCCATTCAGTGTAATGTTGGATATATATCCAATAACCGAGGGAGCAGAGCAGACGAAAAAATCGACGCGACTGAAAACGCCAGCATCTTACGACGAGGCCGATCCCCGAAGACCGATCGTTGCGTATTATCCGAGACATCCGAAAGTACACGGAGGACAGATGCACTCGCCACCTATAACCATGCAGAGCCAGCAGAATCAGCAGGCACCAGAGGAGGAGGAGAAGCATCAGATGATACTTCATTTGAACGTGTATCCAAAGAGGAAAAGTAAATTGACAAGGTAATATCTCTGTTTATATAAAACACTACCTCTTACGTATTATAATTTATAGTTTTTTCTATTTCTTTGCTTCCATTGAATCACACATTTACTATTTTTAGACATATACAACCTTGTTACCTTCTATAAATTTTTGTAAAAAGATTTTTTTTAACAATGATCATTTATTTTGATATTTTTAGTACAATTGGTATGAACGATATCGATCAAATTTATTACAAAAAAGAAAAAAATTTCTAATTCCTAACGCACAAGTTTATAATACAATCTTCTTGTAATACAAGTAGAAAACGCGCTAATTAAGTTATTCAACGCTGAAAGCAAAGTGTGAGAAAATGTAACGCGCTAGCGCATTGCAAACTACATCGCTGCACCATCTCTCTACCGATGCGCTTGTGTTAGTGTGAGAATCCGCTGGTCGCACAGATGTAGAATCCGATTACGATAGTCTCTATCGCCTTTTCGAGCTCGTCCCGGGACGATCATTGAGAATCGCGCGTGCGCCGTGGGTACTTTCACTAATGCTGAAGAGCAAAAACGTCGCATGTATAGGGAGACGGTGTGCTTTGGAGAGAGACAGAGATAAAAAAAGCCTCCTAACACGAGGCCGCGAACTTTGGTCACTTCTAGCGTGCGCGAGAGACATTCACTGCGCGCCCGACGGTACGACATCGTGTAAGTTCAAGTTGCGGGAGAGGAGTGGATGTATCTAAGACGCGTAGTCACTCTTCTCTGGCGAATTCGAAAAATAAAAGCGCGCGCTCGCGCGGCGCAAAGCGCTGTAAACCCGGAGGGCGTGCGATTACATTTCGAAACGCGCGTTCCTGAAAAAAGCGAATGCATCTAATCGTTTTATTGCCACGTTGCAGATTCTCCTCGTAATTGAAGCTATTTGTCAAAAAATTTCTTTGTATTTTAAAATTTAAGGAATTCAACGTATTTTTCTGGAAAATAAAATCAATTAATCGTTTATTCACCCGAAATAGCGTTACGGACCGTGAGGCTGACGCAACTTTTTTGTCAAAATCGAATTGTAATAGCAGATGTCCTCGAGCGTATCGGGTGATGTCATTAGGCAGAGAGTCAACGTCGAATAGAGGAAAAAAAATCATCGCGAGTCTTGTACCCGAAAGAGAAAAGACGAGCGCGTCGGCGTTGCTGTAATAAATCGGGGAATGTCGTGATTCGCGCAGCAGCAGCAGCAGCATCAGCGGCAGCGCGTTTTACGCCCGCGGCTAAAGAATCTCCAAAAAGAGACGCATGATGGCTCGGCAGTCGCTCGTCTGCGTCTGCAATTACTACTAGACGGTGCGCTTCGCTATACGAGAGGCCGGCCGAACGATTGGCGTATAAATCAGGAGGTCTTTTAACAAAGCATCACTTGTTACGTTGGCTATTTGCACAGCGTATCCCCGGAGAGATGATTAATATTTTATTTATAATCGCGCCCGCAGCTTTATGTAATCTCGTTAGAGTCGAGAGACGTAGTAATGGTTCTTTACCGATTTCAGAAACGACGTTATCGAGCGCTCGGAGATGCTGCCGCAGGACGAGAAGGCGCAGCTGATCGATCGCATGCTCATTCCGTTGCACGCTATTACCAAGCATTTGACCGATCACACAGCCAACGATGAGGCCACGTTCGATGAGAACGAGAGTCCCGCGGACGCGTCGAAGGTGCGGTACGAGGAGACTGTGCTGGCGAAAGAGGAACCCGAATCTGTAATGAATGCGGAAGAAATGCTCGCTGAGAAGCTCGTTGGGACAACGCAGATTAATGGTTGTAATGGTGACTGTGAGATTTTGAGTACTACGCCAGACGACAGTACTGTCACTATGGCTACTATTACGACTACTAGTGTTGCTTCGACGAGTACGTCTACGGCTGCTTCCACAACTGCGGTGCAAAATATAACGTCGAAGAGTGCAAATTCTACGGCGTTTAAAGATATTGATACTGTCGAAGGTTTTCAACAGTTTGCAGATAGTTTGATAGCGATGGATTAGTTGAATTTATGTAATTTTAGTATAATTGTTTTTTTGTTAGATAATTTGTAATTTATAAAAAAAAAGTTAGCTGAAGCCAGAGCTATAGTTTAAAGAACAACAAAATTCAATTTATAATTTTATTTATTTGGCTTAACAATATTTATACAAATTAATAAAGACTGCATGTAATAATAAAACTTTTGTATTTCACAAATAAAAAATATAATACAATTTTAATATTTTTGATTTTTTTATACACAAATACATCTTCACGAACTACGAGGACGGAAGACACTACCATCTGCACTAATCATTCGCTAAATATAATTATTTATACATGTAATAAATATACATTTCTCCATTAACTTCACCGAGTTCCTATTTAATTGATTTCTTAGTAACTTTTTTTTTCACTAGCACCAGTAATAAGCGCCAGTCAACAGTCTCTACACAGTGCTCATCATCGTCGCACGTTCTCCTTTTGTTCAGTTGGCACTTTTGACAACACACAATATTGCGTCGAGCCGCCGCGTTCGCACGATCGGTTCGTCGACCTCCCAAGAAAAGTTCTAGTTCGCGCGCACGCATTCTCACATACGCCGCGTTCTACGTTCTCGAGAGCGTGCTGGGATGATACAGAGTTGTATTTCCCCATTCGTACGGTCCGTCGTGCGGACCAATGGACACCAGGGTACCGGGTCCCAGTGTCGTGTGTGATCCAGCGCTGATCATTCCTGGAGCGGATGAGACGTAGCTTAGAGTTGGTCTAGGTTGATCTCGTAGTCGCGCGTGTCTGGCTTGCTTTTTGTATCTGAATAATAAAAATAAAATATAAGTTATTAATTAAAAACGAACTTAATGATAAAACGGAATTATAAAAGATACTTTAAAATTCAAATGTATATATACTTTAACGTCTTACGATAGTATTATATATTTTCTATTTAGCATATGATTAATATTCTTTTACTCACTTTGCATGCATGCAGCAGACAGTGCAGCTAGCAGCAATAGTAGCCACGCCAACTAAAGTGGCGATGGCCAAGACCCACATTTGAGTTGCAGAAGCGTCAGCTCTGGCTACGGTGGCTGCACAATTCTGCACCTTGTCCACGTGGAACTGCTTGTAAACATTCTTAAGCTCGTCATTCTTTGGATCAGTCAGTAACGTCTTCATTTCGCTGAGAGTATAAGTTTCTTTACCAACCATCTGGAAACATGAACTTGTCGAAGAAAAATCCAAGGAATTGTCCTCTTTAGCGTAAAATTGTGTGTCATAAACGTTAACGGAAACTGGTAACAGAAGAGCCTGCTGTACAGCCTTTTCGAAATCTTCCAACTTCTTTCGAACTTCTACTGGCGGTTTTGAAAAGACAAATTTTAGCATATCTCGATCTCGCAGTAAAAATATCCTTAGGGTAACGTTTGTCTCCCGTCCAGGAACAAGTGAATTATTCGCAGAAATTGGCAGTTCCATATAACCATCAGCATAACTTGACAATGATCCTGTAGTTCTTATTTCTCCAGTTTTTGAATTTAAAGCTAATGGTGGGGGAATCGATCGCTTGGTAATTGAATGATCAACTAAAGAAATGAAAGATACATCACCAATGTTGTAATTTATAGGAAGCGAATCGGCGTCTACATCTTGGGCTTCCAAAGTAATCAAACTTGTATCAATTGGAACATTCAGTCTTACGCCTATTGTGAAGTTTTCTTTTTTAAATTGTGGTCTATTGTCATCAATGTCGATTATTTTTATGAGTATTTGCCTTTCAGTAGGGTCCTGCTTATTGTACGGCTTAGGCACGGTATCCGCATGTTGCGTAGAATATTTGAAGCACTTTATGGTTAACAGATGCTGATCTGCTGCTTCTCTATCCAGTCTTGCGGTCGATTTTATCACTGCGCTATTATTGTCTAAACGTTCTACGACAAAAAGTCCAGCTTCATTACCGTAAATGATAGCATAGTCGATCATTCCATTTTCACCGATATCTTCATCAATTGCTTGTACATGACCGATTTTAGTTCCAATCGGAGTTTCTTCTTTAACACTGAATTCTAATGGAGGACTGTAAAAACTTCTTTTGAAGTGAGGTTTGTGATCGTCTATATCTTGAACTTTAACTTGCAAAATTCTAGTGGCCTGCTGTGGTGGATCTCCAAGATCCTGAGCTACAAGTATCAACGTATAACTATCCTTAGTTTCGCGATCCAAAAGAGTTTTTGTAGTTATAAGTCCTGTCTCCTCGTGGATTTTAAAAGCACTTGCGTCGCTGCCAAAATTGCCATCTTCCAAGAATTTAAAAGCTATCTTGCCATTAGGTAGATTCGGATCATCTGGATCTGATGCAACTACTTGAAAAACTGGGCTACCGATCGTGGAGTTTTCGGAAACATAGGCGATTTCATCCAAAGTAGGTCTAATGAAAAGCGGAACTCCGTCATTGCTTACAACATCGCCAATATATAAAGTCAACTTGACATCAGAGAACAAAGAAGGATCCCCGGAATCTTGAGCTCGGATACGCATGAAATAGGGTTCAGTTCTACCTTTGCCTGTCAACTCTCGGTTCGACATTATTTCTCCACTTGTCTGATTTATTTTGAATAAACCTATAAAATAGTTATATATTGTAATATGCTGACAAAGATTTATTAAAAGTCTTTATAGATTAAAAGATATGCATATTTTTACTCATACCGCTAGCTTCACCCTCATCGATGATTTCAAAGTTAATAATGCCTCCAGGACCTTCATCTGGGTCCGTCGCTGTAATATTTACAACACTAATACCAGTTGGTGCATTTTCCGGTATGACAGCAGTATACGAATCTTGTGGAAAAGTCGGAGCATTATCGTTCACATCAAGGACATCGACAGTCACTAATGCTCTTGCAGTTCTTTGTTCAGCTCCACCTTCTGGCATATCGGCTGCAATAGCAAACAGACGAAGAACGGATTGCCGCTCTCTATCTAAGGTAGTGTTCGGTGCTATCTGCAATACAAATATGCAAATTGAAAAAAATAATCATATTTAAAGGTTAATTTATGTTCACTTGTAGTTTAATGCACTGATTCATAATAAAGGATGAATATTAAATATACTTTAACATGAATCAACGTTTATTCCAAAGAAATGAAAGTTGAAAATGATAAATATATTATTTATGCATATATTTTATCGAGATAATCTATGATATAAAAATAAAGTATTACTTACTCGAATAGTACCGTTGACTGAATCAATCTCGAATAGATTGGCATTTTCTCCAGTTAGCGAGTATCTAACTACGCCGTATCCCCGCTTTATTTCTATATCTGAGTTTGCACTATCCATATCTGTCGCTTTCACAGATAATACTACTTTCGAAGGCTTATCCGATTCCAATACTGAAATTTTGTAATCTTTTTGATTAAATACTGGGCTATTATCATTCATGTCTTGAACATTAACAATCACATTCGCTTCTGACATCCTCCGCGTAATTTCATAATCTCTTGTTAAGGACCTAACTTTAAATTGAATCATCTAAAAGAAAAAAATTAAAATATTTACTAGTAAAGTAAATGTTTAGTAGTATAATTATAAAATTATTACTTTAAAAGCTTTATAATATCATAATAAAATTTCTTATACCTTATCTTCAAGAGATTCGTAATCCAGTCTTTTGCTCAGTACAACATTTCCACTTTGCACTCCCACATTCACATAACTTTCCTCGTCATCATCTCGAACAAGTTCGAACCTCTGTATAGGGTAACCAGTTTGAGGTTCTTTCGCCATAAGCATCAATAAAGTTGTACCTAATGGCTGTTCTTCCGGTACAGTCACTCGGATCGTTGGATTATTCGCTGACCAACCTACGTTGGTGAATGTTGGATTGTCGTCGCTGTATGCTTGTACGTATACCGTTATATCTGCTCTTGCAACTTGTTTCTCCTTATCGATAGCAGCATTTAAATCTTTTGCTTCTACAGTTAGAATTATAACAGCTGCCGTTTGATAATCGAGAGGTTTATTAACAGATATGGCGCCAGAAGTCTTATTTATCCGGAAAGCCGTTTTATAATCATAAACGCTATTCTTGAGAGCAACACCAGTCTTGTCCATTCCTTTTATGGGCTCGACAATAGAGTATTCGATATCAGCATCCGAATCGGGATCAACTGCTGTTACTTTTAAAACATTTTCCCCTATAAGAAAGTCACAATTTAGATTATTCAGTAAATAATACTGATATCAACTTGTTATTTTAACTTTACAACAAATATTTCACTTACCAATATTAGCTCTCTCAGAAACGTAAACAAGATAAGTCGAGTTTTGAAATACTGGTGGTTTGTTATTTACATCCACAATAGTGACCGTTACAGTAGTTGTTGCAGTCTCCCGTATCGGTGTGCCAGAATCAATGGCATATACAATAACGTCGTACCTATCTCCTCCAGTTTCTAAATCTAAATTAGCATCTGGTGAAACGGTAATTACACCAGAACTTGAGTTTATCACGAAATTATCCTTTGCTCCTGATCTGATCTGATATTGGAGCAAATTGTCTCTGCCATCAGGATCATTTGCCATTACACGGATGACTTCGGTACCAGGTGCAGCATTTTCTAGGATTCTAGCTCTATAAGCACTAGGTCCAGGTTGGTTTGACTTAAAGTTACCGCGGAATATAGGCTTCTGATTACCCGGTACACCAACTCGGATATAAACTTTGGCCTCAGAAAATTTGGCAGGGGAACCATAATCAGTGGCGCGTATGGTGAGCTCGTAAATACCACGTTCGGTGTCGCTTGAGCGTGCTGGACTGAGCATAGAAACTTCTCCTGTTTCAGGATGCGCCTAAAAATTTAGAACAATTTTAGAATGAAACTCCTTATTAAATTTCTTCAATTCAAAGAACGGTGTTTATTCATTACCTTAAAAACCTTGTCAGTCATGCTATTATGCTGGCTGATAGAATACGTGATTTTGCCGTCACCTTGACTAGGTCCATCGGCATCCGTCGCCCTAACAAACATCTGCGGCTCAAAACTGGTCGCACCTTCTCTGACGATTCGGGAGTATTCCTTTTGCTCAAAAATTGGCTCGTTATCATTCACATCCTCCAACTCGATCAACACGTTCACCGTCGAAACTTTGCCACCACCATCCCTAGCCTCCATAGTCAGCGAATAAGACTTCTGCGTCTCATAATCTAACGGTTTTGCTACGTAAACCCCACCGCTGCTGGAATCGGTTCGGAACTTTTCAGCTCCAAAACCTCTCAATCTATAAGATAATTCTCCAAAGGCACCGCTATCAGCATCGGTAGCTCGCACATCGCCGAATTTCCGCCCGATCTCCGCATCCTCGGGCACCGAGAGTTTGTATACAGCCTGGGAAAATTCCGGGCTGTGATCGTTGGCGTCTGTCAGTTGGATGTGCACCGTGGAAAAGGCGACCTGGAAACAATGCACGTGAGTAAGGTAATTAACGCGATGTAATTAGGTGAGGTGTAGAGAGGCGCAAGAACTACTGGTTGCGTAAGTTGATACAGAACCGCTTCTTCGCTTACATTGCACGCGTTAATCAAATTATGTAATTACTATGTGGCGTAAATGTACCACGTAATAAAGCTGATTGTATGCTTAATTAGAGAAAGTTATCATGAGATAAATAATGACTTTTTCTTTAATTTTTATATCATTTGCGAGAAATTTTCTAAAACGTTATTATTATTTTAAACTTATTATTAAAGAACTTTTTGAAGAGATACTTAAAGTTACTATTATTAGGAAAACTTTTTGGATTTTACAATAAGTTAGAAGTAATTTATTTTTCAAGGTATAAAATTACTTGTAGTATGAAAAAAATACTGTGTAACTCATTGTCTGATAACTTATAAGTAATATATAATCCAGCGATAATATTTGTTCATAGTTTGAATAAAAGCATAATAATATTTATACCATTTCTACATATATTTATATTTTTCGCGTTGAAAAAGTTGCCCTAATTTCTGCGGTATTATGATCTACATGCAAGATATTATTACTGTGCACGTACCACTTCTTCATTCACTGAGGCTGTCACTTGAAACTCCAGCTCTCTATTACCAGGTATATCGTAATCCAAAACGCTTGAGTCTTGCGCTCTAATGACGATTTGAACCCTGCCTTGGCCTTCTTCGGGGCTAATGGCAAAAGCCTTGCTAATACCTGGATAATTTGGTGCATCTCTCAGAGCCAACTTGTATTTTGCATTCTCACCTACGTCGTCGTCCGTTACAAGCATATTTAAACCTGCCGAAAGCAATTATTATAATTCTTCTTTGGATGAATACATCAGGAAATATTGTACGTTTCAAAAGAGAAAATTACAAAGAAGGTGTTTGAGCCCATGCTTAACAATGTTTTATATACGCTTGTACAAAATTATTATAGTAAGAGTCCAATATCCGAAAAAAAGATTTTACTAACCGGGTAGCGGAGTATCCGTGCCAATATCTTCAGAAATCTTCAAATTAAAGAGTTCCTCGCTAAACTCCGGCACCATGTCATCCACGTCCGTCACGACGATAGTTATCATTGATGAAGCAGTATCTGCGGGTATCTGATCATTTATCAGCTCAGTGGCTCTCACTTCGAAAGTATAAATTCCGCCATTCTGCAAAATACTTGGATCCTCACGATCGAGTGATACGTTGGTCGTAATTAGACGACCAAGAGTAAGGTCACCCTGACGCTCCACGTCCAGCCGGAAGTAGCCCATGTCCTCTTGTTCCAAATTCAGGATCAGTGGTCGTGGTTGGCCCGTATCACCATCTCTAGCGCGTACCGTTAGCACGGTTACGTCAGCCGGGCTGTTTTCCGGTAGCGCTGCACTGTACGGAGCATTTATGAATGATGGTGGTTGATCCTGAAAAATGTAACGTTTATAGTGTTTTCATGATTTTAGGAAATTTTGAAAGAGGAATAAGTAATGTTAATGATAGTAAATAAATTTTGCGTAGGATTATATTTAAGATCAAAAGTAACGATTTATCAAACCGTAAGCATTTAAATAAAAGTTGATAATAAACTAATGAACCATATCAAATAGGTGTAGCAAATAATTTAAAATGACGTGCTAAAATTTTTAAGTAACTATCATGACTACATATACAGAGCAAGTTCCGGAACAGCATTCCTGCTCAGTCAGTATTAGTCAAGTAACTGAAAAACCGCCCAGTTCCCACACAAACTGGTTGCTTCGAACCAGAAATATCTTACGGTATAATATACATCGAACATTTACGTCATACACCAATCGATATACATTTTTATCACTGATTTATGCAGTTTTTAATTTCAGTGTACTTCACTTTTGACTCAATAAATATAAAACTAAATTAAGCAAAGTATAATTAAAAATTTTATAATTCAACTTTTTAATCAAAAGGGTAAAACTATTTCCGGAATTTTAGATCCTTAGATATGGCTACGTAACATAAAAAAAAAACAATTTCCACGGTTATCTACCTGAACATCCAGGACGTCAACCGCAACGGTCGCCTTTGCCTGCAACCTTTTAAGCGGATCGCTGGCTCCGTCAATAGCAACTAAATTAATGAGATACGAGTTTCTTCTTTCGTAATCGAGTGCTTCCGTTAGGGTTATTTGCACGTCGTACTTTCCTTCCGCCAGCTGGAAAAAAGAAAACCAGTCAATTGCCAACCTAGGTAATGAACCTTTTTGCGACACACTCCGTGCATATGCAAACGAAAAATTCACTTTTCTGAATAGTAAATAGAATTAAGTTATTCTGAATTTAAAGAATACTTGTTTACATCTTTATATTTACTTTTGTGAACATTTAATCATTGTGCAAAGATATTCTTTTCGTGTATATACCGTATCAAAATGCTGCTGCAATGCTTAAATTCTGCACATAAAGGATAATTACAGTTATTCGTGGCATTTCCTTTACCGCAAGCGCGCAATCATCGATCGACCAAAGGGTAACTCTTCTTGCCATCGTTCCTCTTACCCAAGAATTGCGTAAATCATACGTAATTGCTAAAACGCGCAGGCAGTTTGCACGAAAATTTGCCACTTCCATAAAATTATAGGTAGATTTATAACTCTGCCTAGTTTTGTAACGAGGTTTAGAAAACTTGCTTGTGTTTATGGCACAAGTCATAATTCGATATTCTTTATTTTACTATAATATAACGATAAAATATTTTATGCATTCTTTGAACATTGTATAAATTTACTATAATTTTCGTAAAAACAACACGATGTATAAGCGAAATGCACAGTACTACAGCAAGTATTTTCTTCAAAATTCCAACATAAAAAGCCAAACTTTTTGGTATAACTAATTTGGAAAGTATTGAATGTATGAATAAAGATATGTATACCTTCTGGGTGGTGACAGCAAACACCCGACAAGCATCGTCATCTCTACTCGCAGGTACACAGTTCACGCTAACGTCAGCGTTGATACCGCCGTCGCGGTCAGTGACGGTGATAGTGCCTCGGGGCAACAGCAAGCCACCAACCCTGGCGCTCTCGGGTACGCGGGCCGCGTACGGCCGTCCATGGTACACGGGCGCGTTGTCGTTCTCGTCGAGTACCGCGATCTCGCGGCGCAGCGAGACCGTGTTCGGCTCCGAACCCGCGACGCCCTCGTCTGTAAATCGAAAGATTTGAGAATGAGATTATATTGATGATAAAAGGTGCGGCGGTATTGTTTTTACTCGTTATTGTAGGATTCGTATTGGAGATAAAGATCTTGTTGGGCAAGATTATTGTGTTGTAGGAAAGGAGAAAGGCGTAATAAAATTTCTAATCTTTTTATAGTTTAACGAATATTTTTATGTGCGACGGATATATTAAAATGTTTGTTACGACAGTTAAATAATTAAAAAACGATTACTTAGTAATTTGAGAGGCACTGAAATTATGAAAATTTAAATGCACGTAGAATTTGCTTCTTGTAACAACAGCAATTAATTCTAATAAAAATGAATATAAAATGAAAATTTATAGCCAAGAAAATTTGTGAATTTATCTTTAGATAATCGTTATTCGATAGGGTTACATCTTCAGTGTATTTACGTAATATAGAAATATCATAATTGAAAGTGGCTTATAATTTCATGCAATAGACTCTCATTACATCGTTATCAACAGTTTATTCATACTTAATAGATTCAGTTTATTCATACTTAATAGATTTACCAGAAGTATAGGAAAAACTTCAGCAAAACTATACTAACCAACTTAACAGCCCCAATTATTTCAGCATTATTTTAATAACGTTCTCCTTTCCATAATGAAAACTTTAATATGCCCATCTTCGATACGCTAATAACACCGGTGCTCACTTTGCAGACCGATTTGTTGCAATAGACGTTAAATCAAAACTTTCACCAACGCTATTTTCCCCTCATAAATCGCGCGCTAAAAATTACAAACGAAAACTCCTTACCCAGAAAAATTCCTATCCACATACCCAACACACACACACACA
>JAPYZP010002176.1:0-14130 GCA_030522985.1 Torymus sinensis
GGCCCGTATAAGTACTACCAGCGCGTGCCTCCACTTTGAGACGCAATGTGTGTCGATGTGTGTAAGCGTGCCTGCGCCCACGTGTGGGGAGTGTTTGACGCTCGGCGAGCTTGTGAACTTTTGTCTCTTCTCTCTGGCACTGGCCGGCGCAAGTCTGGCGAAAATCTCCTTTTAAGCTGTACATTACCAAAAAGTGATAAAAGTCGCCATAACCAAACTTCCGACAGACTTCAGCCAGACTTATTTTTTTTTACACGGGGAGAAATTACTTTAATTTTTTAATGCAATGCTTTGTGTTGTCAACTACAATTAACGGATTATTAATTAAAAGGACGTTGATGTACCTTGTCTTCTGTGACGCTTTTATAAATGGAGAGCAATTTATAATGGGACGCAAAATTCAGCTTTTGTCAAAAATAAAGCCCTCGGTTTAATCTCATTTGGAACGGTTTAATGGGAAAAAAATTAACAGACTATTATGAACTACTACTCTTCATATATAATAAAATATGCGGACACACATTCACATCCATACAGACATTTTCTAAAAATAGTGTATTTCGATTTCAAATGTGCTAAACAACATTCCTAACCAATTTTCTCAAAAAAAGATTTTGTTGTTACTATCACAAAGCTTCCTCTAGAAGGAAGCAAAAAAGAATAATCGTTTTATATTGTCACAATGAAATACCAATATTATTTCTAATTGAAAGTTCCTCTCTACCTTCCGTAGAGAGGTAAACATACCGCATCTCATTTTATTTCACGCAAACCTCGTTTTACAGCTGCGAGCCGTACTTACTCTTTACCCAGCCGTCAAATCACAAACGTTATATACGCTCGCTTCGCGAGCCAAACAGCAATTCCTCTCCCACCGTAAAAAAGGAAGGAAGAAAAGCATGTATATACAGCAATGGGACAAACGGAATCCCCAGCGAGACGTCGGCTCGTTGATATGGTGCGAGGCGGTATAGTAGCGCAAGCCATCGGCAAATCGAATCCACTCAAATCCTTTTATTTTCTAATAAATAATCCCGGCGCTGTATTCAGCGGCGGGCGGCGCGAGCTCAAAGCGTAGCCGGATAAAATGGACTCCGCGGCAGAAAAAGAGCGCGCAGCGTATTCCATTTCAGGAAAATAAAGAGGGAGCGCAGTACACGCCGCGGTGAAATGGAAAAGGACGAGCGCTTTTCTCTACCTCTTTCTCGTGTCCGTTGTTCTCGCTCGACGCGCCGAGAAATCTTTCACGAACACGAGTTGGTTACGTGCTTATTGACAGCTGGGGGAGGAGGAATATCGTAAGCGTGCTGCTGGTTCTACGGTCGCGTTTTGCGGAATTGCGTGGCTGTAAAAGGGCTCGTTTTACAACAATTTTCGATGTAAATTGTTTTTATGTCATTTTACATGGGCGTACTGTACGTGTTTTAAAAGCAACCTGTCAAATATTTATTGTTACCTCCGATATTTCATCAATTACTGTTATTTTACACGCTAAAACATGTTTGTTTACTGTTACCAACTAATTACTTAACAGTCTCTCAACTGTTCAGCATAGTAAGGATAGACTAGTTACCACAATCAATTTTTGGACACGATAACTATTTTCATTAGTTTATTCTGCTATTCTGAACAATTGAGTGGTTTTTAACTAATTAGTTATGGTAACACTAACCAACCATTTTTTCCATGTGGAACTATGGGCCTACATTTTTATCCACATTAAATTTGATATTACAAGAAAATATAAAGCGAAAGCAAAAATTTGTATAAGTTGCAAGCAAAGCGTGCATCGTCGCTGTACTCTATGCACCAAGGTAGCAACTGCTTTTAAAATTAAGCTCAAAACAATTATTTCTACTCCGGCCTGACAACTCAATTCAAGCGCTCCCGAAAATCTAGCGCAAGAATATCACTCGGCGCAAAACGCTCCTTCATCCTCCTCTCTCTCTCTCTTATACAAAAAGCAGCAGCGTATCTGTGTCAATCCCTTTTTGCGCATTTCTCTCCCGCCGTTGCATACATTTCCCGTTTACAGACTCGGCCGCGATTGTTTCCGTCGTTTTTACGCGCACGCGCGCGCCTGTCAGTCGCAGCGTCTCTGACGGATGGCGCGGACAAAAAAGAAGGGCGAAAACAATTTTTTTTCCGCGCGCAAAAATGGTTTATCGTGTATGAGTGTTGTGCGCGTGGTCGCGTGAAAACGGCTGGGTTGCATGCCGGTTATTCGGGATGGCAGCAAGTTTTTGCGCGGCTGCTGTTTTTTGTAGCCTTGGGAGTTCCGCGGACGCTGCCGCGCGTGGGAACGCGATGATTTATTCGAATTCTTTCGCGATTCTTTCTCGTGGCGCTTTCTCCCGATGAGATATATTTGCGTGGTAGTGAGGACGTTTGAGACTTCTAGTCGTGTGACGCACGGATTAGTTGTGACGATTGTTATTTTCGGTCATTAAACATTTATCATGCAGATTCTCCGTTTTCAAGCTACAGATAACTTTTATTTTCCGTGAATATTAAAACGGTAATAAATGTCAAAATTAGTTTGACTATTTATGAACGCTTTTTCCAATACTTTACGAAATACGATCAAAAAATGCAAATGGAAATGGAAACTGCTGCGCGAAATTGGGCATGATATTCATGGACTTTTTTTCTCGCTGACTGTGACTGTATTTTGTCAGCGTAAGTCGCAATTTTAGATTTAACTAATATTTTAAGCATTATTATCAATTATGACATTTGCAATTGTGTACACACCATGACGGTTTCCATGCTGATTATTGACGAGCTGTGAAATTCTGATTTGTCACTCACCTGCAAAAGAAAAAGATGAAGTTTATGAATAAAAAATATGTGTTATTAATTCATCATATACAAAGTCAGTATTGGATGTTTCACGATTACTTAATGAATCAATAATTTACAATGCTAAAATATTTCAGGTCTAGATCTGGCTGATTGATAATCTCAAAATCCAATAACCCAATAACGCAATAAATCGTGCGGCATTATTTTATCATTCAATTCGAAATCCATTCATCACATCGCCCTTCAATAATGTGCTAAATTAAAACGTCTCGACAAGCCCGGATATTCTTTAAACAAATAGCCGTCAAATTAATCGCCATTTTACGCGTTTTTTTACGATATTCATCAGGTGCATCATTTCACGGTAACAACGCGTCGCCGGCGATGACTTTTACGGCCTGGTCATTTGCGGTCAGGCGCTGAATGTACACGCGCCGCGAAATCCACAGCGTCGCTTCGCGTTATTCGCGGAATGTCATATCAGATGTACAGCATAAACTGCTCTATAAACTGCGATCGTGCAGCTTCCCGGACTTGATAATTTCCATGTTTGCAGATGGAAAAATCCGTAATACTGTCTGCCCACTCGTCGTTGCAATTGAGTTAATGCGGTGGGGCGGGCGAAACGCTCGAGAAATTTTTGCTCTAAAGAGTAGGATAAAGTCTTGCTTTTGAAATCGGCGGTACTTGCTATCTTCTTACAGCTCAATTAGCGTCAAGAGGCAAGTGCGGGGGTAGACTGCTGACGCAAAGAACTCATTCCGTAACAAATTTTCCATGTCGATAACTTATATCGGCAACATGATAAAGACTCGAGTCTTTCGAGAGTGCGAAATCGCGCTTTTAAAAAACTAATTTAGAAATAATTTCTTTAATATTCAAAAGGGAGATAAAATTAGGTCCATTTACACAATAGATATTGTTAAAAATATTCTTGTTTTAATATTGAATTTTCTTTTGAAAATAAAATATTATCTCTGCAGCAAAAAGATCGATAAATAAGCCATCCATTATGCCAATAAAACCGATATTTACACAGCAACGTTTGTTTCTCCCATGGCCACGCAGTCGCGAACAATAGAATTCCAGGATGGCATTATGACCAGCGCAGAAACAACGCGGTAGCCCGGACCGAGAGTAAAATACTGCAATTTCGCGGTGAACAAAGTATATAGTTGCTGCCGCGCGGCTGTGCAAATAACGCGGGCGATTTTACTTCGCGTTTCGCTGCGACCGAAAACTAACTGCGCGCGCGCGCCCGGACAAAGGCCCTTCAATTGTCTAGCGCGAAATTCCCGTGTTTACTCCCATGTCCTCCACTCTCGTGTCCCTCGGACCTTCGTTGAATATTCGCCACATATATACGTATGTATGTGTGTGTATCCACGTACTTTGCAATAATTCGTACTTGTACCGGTTTAACTGTGTTTCGGTATACGAGTTCCGCACGATCGAAGGCTTGTAAAAGCTTTTACTGTGGATATGTTTAAACGTTTGGTTAAATATAAGACTTGGTGGATATAGTTGTTTAATTACGTTGGAATAAAATTCATTCCGACGACTTTTCGGTCGATAAACAGTTAATTTGATAACAATCGATAATTAATTTTAGCACAATATAGTTAACAATTATTAGATTGAAAACTAATGAAAGAATAGAAATCATTACTATTTATAATTTACGAAGAAATTATTTATATGGACTTATTGATTATATGTATAAGATTAAAAATAACCTACTTTATACAGTACATAATAAACATATTGATTGTTTCTTAAAAATGTAGTCAGTCACATTCTATAACTGTTGAAATGTAAGCTTTGTAGATGGTATGATTAGAGTTTGTTATAATGATAACTTTGTTTTACGCGAGCATCAATAACGTATAGCTGACCTTTCAGGGTAGTAGCCAGTTTTCTCCTGGGTATTGTTCCTTACTCACCATAATTCGCTATGTACAGAGGATATACTCTCCGAACTCTTATTTAATTGACTGTACTTTTCCATATTTTTGAAATTTGTCATCATAAAAATACATTATTATAACGACGAATAAAAAATTTTTATTTTTCTGAAAAATATCGATTTGAATTCCGACGACTAGAGTTGAATAAAAGAGTTTTAGTAAGCGAAATACTCACTTTCTCTATGATCACGAGTAACTTGAGTAAAAAAATCCTTCAAATCATTTGAAATTAAGAGACGCAGTGAACGACATTATTTCTCACTTTCCAATCATTCCGGCTTCCCGAGACTCAGCCAGGCGCGCCATTAACTCTCCCGACCGCGCGTCTGATCGCGACAGATGCGCTGCGAATCCGGATAAACATATAGCGACGCGAACCTATCGCTCTGCTCTCTTGCCAGTCCTTGACGACGACGAAGCTCGCGCGCCCCATTACGCGCGTGCAAGACCGTCTCACGTCACCCGATCCGTCTCTCCTACTCGAGTCTCTCTCTCTCTCTCTCGCTCTCGCGTGCGCGGATTCCCTTTTAATAGGATTACACTTTCTCCTCGAGCTACCTCGATCGCTTCTCGGAGGCAGTCCGCGCAGATGCACACACACACGCACACACACATATATATATGTGGGATATATGTGCAATTCTCTGGAAAATTTCCTTTAATACTATCATACAAACGACAAAAAAAAATTTGAGGCACAACTCTGCAATAAGTTTTTTCTTGTTCTATAGAGGACACAATACACGAAAAAACTTTGGAACACCGGAAAACGGTTTTGTGACATAGTTTTAAGTGTACTTCAATTTTTCTTATGGAAATTTAACATGGGAAAAATGGACCAAAATACTGATTATTATCCAACAGCTGGTGCCAAAAAATATTTTATAAAAAAGCGATTGAAGTAGAAGAAAAGAGTTTTCATTTAAGATAAAGGTTGTTAAAATCGGTCGGTTCTGTGCAAAGTTACGTGCATTTAAAAATCGCAAAAATGACAAAAATAAGCGATTTTTAGAAAATTTACGTAATTTATAAGATTTTTATCATTTTTTTTTATCAAAAAAATGAAAGCTTTTCTGCTACTTTCATTGCTTTTTTTGTAGAATATTTGTTAGCACCTTTACGAGCTTGCTATTGGTTAATCAGCAGTGACTACTTTTCATCCATTGTTCTCATGTTAAATTTCCATAAATAAAAATTTATGTGCGGTTAAAACTGTGTCACAAGATCTTTTTCCTGTGTTCCAAAGTTTTTCGTGTATTGTGTGGTCTATAGAACAAGAAAAAACTTATTGCAGAAGTATGTCCCCAATTTTATTCAGGAGAATTGCACATATATGTCGATCATTTTGGCGGATATTTAGAATTATGACAATAAAAGAGGGAGACCTTAGGAAAATTAGCGAAATGCATATAAAAGTATACGGGAATTTTTTAAAACTACTATATTAGAAGTCAAATTTAAATTAACCAAAAATAAAATTTCCATTACAATTAAACATACAATTCCATCAGGACGATTTATTGAAGTCGAGAACCTTATTCTTCCCTCTCGTGAAAAGGGACTACCTCCCAAGCCATAAAATCACGTATTATTATCACGCTTACTGTTCCAAAAAAGTAAGGGCATAAGTCCCTTTTATTTGTCTTTCAAGGTCGAGAACTTTACGGTTTGATGGTCCTGCTTTTTTCACGTTAGATTTGTACAGCCGGGGTTAAAAGGGGACTGACTTTTAGTCGTGTTGCTGGAAAGTTACTCGCAGAAAATCTAAATGATGTCCCTACGCGAATAGGGCGACCGTGACTGAAGGCGTGCGTGAGTGAAAGTCTCGATGAGGCACGTCGCTTCGTCTTCGTTGGATGTGCTTTAAATGCGGGTCAAGAAGCGGTTCGAGCCATCCCGGAGGTGGAGTTTTCTTTTCTAATTATCAACTGCGTTTTTTGCTGCCTGCCGAGGGTGAATCGTACAGTTCCAGTTCATTTAGTTCTGTTTAGTTTTCTTTTTTCAATTTTTTCGTAGCATTCGTTAGGATGTTTAGATTGAATAGGTAGATGGTTCTGTCTAAAAACATTGCGTAATCATTAGTGATTCATTTCAATCAATATAATCAAAAGATTCATTTGAGAAATATATAGTATATTACGTTCCTACTTCCCGACCTAGGAACGTAATATACTATTATGATTTAAAACCAATAAAGTTCAAATATTATAGAATTTTCAAAAATCTAGTAACGACAATATAAATAATGATTAATTTTATAAAGCATGTCCGAACGTTCTATGTTTTTAATACCTCTGACATGTGGTATTATTCCTTAGTATAGTTATTTGTGAACAACTCCACCAATGACAGGATAGTTTTTGAGGACTTTTCCTAAAACTTGGCTTTCATATAGAGAGGTCATTGTGTTCTTCCATTTGTAAGATATAGCTGATCAGTAACGTAAAAGTTAAAAATACAGTGCATTTCCTCGCATGCAAAAAGCAAACAACGAAGATTAAAAATAGACTTGGATGAAAATAAATTATTTCCGTTATTACTCGAATATTCACGTATAAAAAAACTTTGTTCATCCTATATGTATAAGAGGATTAAAACCGATGCCGAAAACGCTGCCGTTAACAATCTGCCGAATTAAACGCGAAATAATAAACACGCGCGCAGAGCCGTGCGATCAATTAATTCAATTTCCAAAAGCATTTCCCTCCCGAATCCTTCATATTCATCAAAATTTTGCACGAATGGCTCTTCCACTCCAAATTCATAATCCATTATCCCTTCCTTCCTCGCTTCGTACTTTCTCATCGAACCAATTCCCAAAAGTGAGTATAATATATACTACCTTGCTGAAAATATAATACACCTGCGATAATATTTGCGTTTCTTTGGCGATATATATATATATATATATATATATATATATAGCAATTTCGTCATAATCCGTGAAGCGCGTAATTGGGATTGGACGATTGCGAGAACGAAATTTCCCGATCGGCGCTGCTGTTTGAACTCGAGGAGAAGGAGGGCTTGCTTTTTTCACCGGAGAAAAGAGGGCTTTTCAGGGAGCGATTCAAGGGTTTGGCAGAATAGAGGATAAAAGCGATTTGGGGAGAGATTGATTCTGGTTGAATGATTTGCAGAGTTTTCGGGGGAGTAGCGTTGGAATGTTTAAATAAATTTCACCTGATTGTACGAAATAAAAAATATTATAAAATGCATTATAATATTTAGTACCAAATTTGTATTTTTATAGTGTGGAAAGAAGTTTTTGTCAAGGTAGAAAATAATAAAATCATACCACCATGAGTGATAATCGATTCGAACGTTGTATACACTTTGTATCAGTTTAGCTCAACGAATATTATCATTATCGCACAGTCTAAACTATATATCTATTTATTACTAACGCTGCGGCTCTATTAAGTAATTCAGCGTGGCTTTGGTGTGGCGGTGAGGGCAGATTTCGACGCAACAGTCAATTGAAATCTCATTGGCATTGTAGCAATAGTGTAGTCTGCTGCGCGTGCGCGCCTCGGACCCTTGAATCCGCAATTAACCGTGCTACAGTGTTCTATGATTGATGGGCTTTTGCGGTTCCTTGTCTGCACTGACTTGACCGGATTCCATGCAACTTTGATGGCTATTCATCGCTGATTGAAGGAATTCTCCTTAGAGCTAGATAGATTGGATTTCCCGTGTATCTGTTTACGGTATTGCAACGTCTCTGATGTTCGTTGTTTTATCCCTTAGCACGGCAAATATCAGTGGCAATGGAAGCTAGGGATCTTAAGAACGTTAAGTAGTGCAGGTTTTCTGGCGTCAGGCGCATTGAAAGTTATGCAGGAAAACAAGTAGAACAGGTCAATGTGGAGTCTTCCACTTTGAAATCTAGTTAATTTCATAAAAAGCGCGCAAACACGAGGCATGAGGAATTTTTAATCGTGTATCGGAAAAGCGAGCGAGGGCCAGGGAAATATTGATTTTCGATGGCGTATAAAAGCGAAACTCATTAATGTGAAGGGGCAAAGGGTACAATATCTGTCGCGATTCAATTACGGCGCATCGATTAAGTTCGAATGTTTCGCTTATTTTCAAATTAATTAGGCTACGTGTACCCTACTCACGGGAAAAAGTTATAAACGTTCGAGGAGGCTTTTATCGGTAATTGCATTATTTTTGCTTTGATCTACAAGATATTTATAAAATTTCATTCTAATACAATTTTTGATACTGCTTTCTTAAATAATTGGAAAAATAATGTTTTTTGTTACTTGTAGATGTATTATAAATTATTAAATAAAAATAGTGTATTTTGATTCGAAATTTGCATCATTCCTAACACATTTTCCCAAAAACTTTTTTTTTTACTATCACAAAGCTTCCTCTAGGAGGAAGCAAAAGTAGTAAAGATTTTTCGTTATTTCTCCGCATACCCGTTCACCTCATCAGGCTTCCATTTTCGACAACTCGCGAAAAATTCGCGCATCGAATAAATCTCGCCAAGCGACTCCATGAACCCCCCGCAGCGGCTTCTTCCTCGACAAACAAAAGATTGCCTCCTAAAAAGCCCTTTATCTCGCGACAATAGCTCCACCCTTCGACAATCAACGTCATTACGCAGGCAATCACGCGAGAACTAGGCGCAATTACATAGCGCCGCGCGTGAATGCGCGACAATTAATGGATCTCAAGGCGATTCTATGTATCGCTGAAGGATAAATATTCCGAGAGGCCGAAAAGAAGAGTCGCTTCTTTGTTTCTGCGCACGCATCGCGTGGCCTCGCGCGCACAAATATATCCTTGGCCGCGTCTTTGGGCGTCGTCACTCAGGGTGTTGTTGATTTTTCGATTGGAACGCGAAATCAACTTGCCACGAAGATTCGCAGTGAAGGGAGGAACGATCGACAGGGAAACGCTGTGCAGGCTGCCATTGTTTTTTCCTAGCAGGCCGGAACAATGGGGGAAGTTTCGTGCTCAAGGCTGAGAGTGCTCGGTTTTTTGTTAAAAATTTCGCATTCACGTACGAACGAGTGCGGCGGAGAGTATATCCTTTCGAGATTTTTTTTATTAGAGATTGCTGTTTCATGAGTTCTGATTGACATATGATTACGCTCGAACTGCAAGGCTCTGAGTCAATATTTTCCATTACAAGCTGATTTCACGGACTATGTTAACAATCATATTCGAATGCGCTGTTATGCGATAATCATTGAGATAAGCAATAATACTGCGAAAATGAACGATTACGTATGCATTTATGTATATAGAAATAATAACACATGTAATTGCGTGTTCATTATTTTAAATTTAATTAGTATCTTCTCTCAAAATACAAAAATTAATGTACAATGGGAAAGTAATAAAAAATTATTTGAGAAATTCGATGAAAATTTTAGGGATGAAATTGAAATAAAAAAGTTCAGATCCATATTACTCGTAATAGCGAATGTCCTTTATAATAATTTGAAAAGAGAGTTGACTTTTTCTGACATTGTTAAAATACAAATATTTACGTTGAGGAAAATGTCAGCATAAAAGGTATTGACATTGAGCAGTTGCATCGGAGGAAGGCAAATAAAGCAAAATCTAAAAGCGTCGTAACCGCATTTACATTACTTCAAAGACAAGTCGGACACAACGGCCAACTCAAACAAACTCCGAAAAGTAAGTTTATTTGTCGCTTTGAAGCAGCGGCGGCGGCGGCGACACTGACAATCAATTAACCGTTTCCATCAGGCCACATCCCCGCAAAGTAGCTTGCTACCCTTGAACCAATAGCACACATATCCCTCTCGCTCCCCTCCCGGGAAAAATACATCCATCTTTCGACGCACGTGCGCGTCGTAACGAATTGGCAAACCGCATACGCGCATTGAAAAGCGATCGATGCCGCGCACTCGCTCGTCCGTGGACGCGCGAGTCAGTGCGGCTTGGGGCTTTAACTATTGCGCTCCGGGAATTTCGGGCTGACCGGGCGGGCTCACAAACGGACGAGCGCGCATAATGAAGATCGCGGCTTCCGTCGCGCGACGGCTGTTAATGAATTAACGCTGCCGGCCGCAGCCCGCGCGCGCTGCAGTTCGGTTTGCCTACGGGGGCGGAGCGCACGGAAGAGAGAGAGAGGGAGAGAGAGTTTTGGAAATGGAAGCTAGGCGATTGAATTCGATGGGAGGGAATTGATTTTCGAGTTAGCGCAGTATAGCTTGTTTTTCATCTGTCTCGAGATCTCGAGATCATTCGAGAAAATGTTTTAACGGGAATTCTTTCTTCGTTACTTATGAAAATATGATGCTTTCGTTTAGACGGAAAATATAAATAACGAATATATAGTTAACTCTTTCAAAAGTTTTAATTCACTTGAAAAGAATCGTCACATCTGCACAACTTCTAACTCAAAGTGAGAATTTTCTTTTTCCCGCGATTAATCATCAACGTTCAATGGGGTATCGAGTGTTCGAGCAGAAGGTAGGGGCCGCGCACGCATGCCTTTGCCACGTGCTCGATAGCGCACGTGTCGCAGCATTCCAAATTACACGCCGCTGCTAACGTTTGTACAACATTCGGATTTCGACGCCCGCTGGATGGATTGATTACGTGTTGGTTGGTAATAAGGCATCTAGGCTCTTTACATTAATTTATTGCCCTTTTTGGCAGGGTTTAGCTTTCAAGTTATATTTGTTTTTGTGTTAGGACGTGAAAAGTGACGTTATCAAAGTTCACGAAGACTAGATTAATAGAGAAGTTGATTCTAGAAGTTTTTCAGATTATCAAGTTATTCCATCATACGGAATCACTTTATACGTCTAACTTTGTTCCGTGAAGAGAAATATGTACAAGTAGTTACGCACTGGGAATAGTCAGACGATAAAATCGCAACATTACTAACTTTTATAAATTAACGTCTATCACGAATTTTAAATTGAACCTTTTAAAATAAACTTATAAATGTAAAAAATATTCTTTTTAACACTGCCGTTAAAAAGCTGTCACACAGAGAGCAGTCAGAGCACAATCTAATCTTAGACTATCTCGGCGCAGCTCCGAGCCACTTGAAACTCCGCAGCCTCTCATCCTCCTCCTTAGCATAGCTAACCGTCTCATCAGGCCGCGTCAATTTCGCAGCGGCGCGATCGCACGCGCGTGGGTGGGCCGCCGACGGCGAGGAGGAGCTTCCACTCTCGGTCGGTAGGATTTTTCAGGCGCTCGCGCGTGTTATTAAGTATTGCGCAAGGTCGGCCGACAGCCGTGACCGGACGCTTCGCCGCGCTTGCCGGCGGCCCACGTGTGTGCGGCGCGCGCGCGGGCTCGTCCGGTGGGATTATTAGCGTGGACGATGCGCGGGATTAGGAGGTCGGTGTGTTTTGCGGACTGCTGATGGAAGTCGGCGCGTGTGTATGTGATTAAATGTGGCGTAGCACGTGAGCAATTAGGATATAGTTCCGTACTTGGGCGTTTCTGTAGGTTAGTTAAAGGTTTATATACTAATAGAAGTGTGTTGTAAAAGTATAAAACAAAACTACCGAAGTAAAGACGTGAACATTCTACTGGAGTGTAAAAAAAGCTGATGGAAATATTTTATTACAATATCATATAGAAATCGATATATATTTCGGCAATTAGCTAAATAGGCCCCGCGCATTATTATTTATAGTGGATGAAATTGAGGTGGCCCAGTTTGGTGATTGGGCGCAGGGTTTATGGGCTATACTATAAAGGGCAGTGCGTGCGAATGAATGCACTCGCGCATCCGTATAAGCTGTAAATTTATTTATTCGTTACCGTTTTCTATGAATACCAAATTTTATTACGAACGTATCGAAATGACTAGTTTTAAACTATTTTCAATATATAAAAAATAATGAAAATTCTTTTTTGGCAAAGAGAATATGTATAAATTTTGTATAACAGTATTCGCTAATTGCATTTTTCCACAATATAAATAAGCGTATTCCACAGCAGAGCAATAACAGACTAATCTGAACTTTCAAACTCAGTCCCGCAGCTGTTTTGGCCCGAATCGACACAACAAAAGAATGCCCGGGGATTCATCGGAGCGTGACGGTGAATGCGAGTGAGAAAGAGAAGGGGAGAAAAAAGTTTTACCGCTCGTCCAGGTCGGCGCTTTCCATTATTGTCGCAGGCTCAGGTTTTTTCCCTCCTACACCGCGAGATAAGTGATATATGCGAGGAGAGCGAGACGCGGCTTTAGGTGCAAGAAGGGACGATAAATCGAGCCGATAAAAAGGGGACTTTCGCGCCGTCTAATTGGAACGTATATGGGCGGAATGTGCGCCTTTCTTTCGCTCCCCCGCTAAGTGCTCTCGAGTGCGCGCGTTTATTTTTACGGCGACGCGTGGGAGCTGCGTGCAAACCGGGGGTACTAGGAGTCATCGTGTGCGCTCGTTCAGCGATGTGTGTACTCGCAGCAGCTACGCGCGCGAGATCAAACATCAGAGATGAGAAATGTCGCGCGTGCTCATCGGTGCACTACCAGCGTGCGCTGAGAAAGCTCGGCCGAAGGAGGGAGCAAGACAGGAACATAGTGCGCGAGATCGATAATTACTATGATTGGTCCGCGCGGCGCACCGGAAATAATGCCCGTAACGGGATCGAGCGGCGCGCGCAATATTGCGAGCTTCGGGTTTCAACGCGCCGAGGAGAGAGTAGCGCAATTTGCTCTAAAACGCGCGGTATTCAGTCTCTTTCTCTTTTGTTTCAGCGTTTTTGCGCGCGCGGGCGCAGATGGCGAGAAACTCGCTTTTTCGTGTATGGTCTAGGAGGGCTGCAGAGATGCTGGGTCGCGACGATTTTCCTCCGAGAACAATGGGCGCGTTGCAGCTGCCTTTTGGATTTTTAACCGCGGTGCGCAGTATGTGGGCTGCGCAAAATGAGGGACTCGTGGTATAATGCGGATGAGTTTTGAAACTGGGAAAAAAGGACAAAGTCGGATGTTGCGGTACATTGTTGTTGTCAGATAGCGCTGGGAAATGCTCAATATCTCGATTTTCGTGTATATATTTTCGGACTCTTTTTCCAAAATATCATATGAGGGTTTTGCAAAATTTTTAAATTTAAACTAAATGGCATTGCTTCACAAATTTATTAGTTTCGATAGAAACAAGTTTTAACAAAATTTCTCTAGTATCCCCACGCAGAATCGAACAAATTTTCCTGGAAGAGGTGTTACTCAGTTCTGCGAACTAAAAGATTAAGCCAGAAATGAGTTATCGACAATCTAATTATAATATGAAACTGTACCAAACTTTCCGCGAATACACAGAGAATCTGGAAATTTCCAGCCCATCGTGTGGCAGTTGCATCTAGACCTAGAGCGCATCAACTGGGAAATTCGCGATGA
>JAPYZP010002177.1:0-23325 GCA_030522985.1 Torymus sinensis
GAATATGTATATTATTTTTAAATATCTTCTTTTTTATTTATTGTTTATTAACGTTTTTCCTTAGGTGTGCCGTCTTGCCCGGGCTTCCCCTATATTATTTTCAAATAATGGGTATGTATTCTAATATAATTTAACAAACTAAATTTATTATCATGTAAAAACCGCTCATTTTTTCAGATTTTTCGCTATTTTTGGTCATTTTTAGCTATTTTTTAGCGATTTTAGGCCAAATACACGTAATTTCGGTCATTTTTGGTGATTTTTTGCCATTTTCAAATTCACGTAGCTTTTCACAGAACCGACCGATTTTAACGATTCTCATATCAAATTAAAGCTCTTCTATTCAACTTTGATCGCTTTTTTGTAAAATATTTTTTTACCTCTTCAATACCTTGCTATTCGTTAATCATCAATCAAGACTTTTCGTCCACTTTTCACATGTTCAATTTCCATAAGAAAAATTAACGTGAAATTGTAACTGTTACAACATGTAATATTCACACAATTGGCTTTGGTAAGATTGATCCTATCCTGCATATATATACGTTAACATTAACTATATCCTTTTCTTAGTGATAGGCTCAGAACATTCTTCGTGAAAACATTCTTCTGTATATTTGCTATATTACCAGTGGTTTTTCGAATCGTTCTTATCATTTAAACAGATCGATCTTCAGTGTTATGTATTGGTTAAAGTAAAATCGAAATTTTCGCAACTGTACGCTACGCGTGCGTAATCGCCTACTTTCCGCATGAGCGTAATGTACTATAATTCTAATTGATCGGCAGATCGTTCAAAGAACTCGAAGCAAATATTTTCAAATTAAACTAGTAGTCCTCCAACGCGATCTTTAAGACACCCTGCATTAGAATATATATGGCGGGGGCATAATTATCTTAATATACTTTCCGATCTCGCGCCACGTCTGGGGTCGAGTCTTTTATCATGCGAGCCGCGGGTATCTCGCTGCTCATAGTCACTTCAAAGCTCGGCACAGCGTTACGCATCGAAACTCGACGACAGCCGCAGTCCTTTACTCTGTAAAACTTTTCACGTAGCGTGACTGCGCAAAACGCGCAAGCCCCACTGTATGTATATGTATAGTGTATATATCGATTAGGCCCGCATTAACAAGTGCGGGACGGGAGGTACGTTGGGAATAGCCGAAAGAAGTCCTGTTGAATATTTGTTACTGTCGGTCAGGAATGATAAATGAAAAGGATATGTGGATCACTGCGTTTATATAGCAGTGATGAAATCGTGATTAAATTTCGACATCCTTTGTAGAACTTTTTTTTTGTGTAATACAGTTTTATTTATAATGGAATTTATTATCTGGTTTCGTAATTAAAAAAAGATTTTACAATTTTAACTGTAAATTTGGGGTAAGGAAATTAAATTAGGTTAATGAACGAATATTGGGAAACAATTATAGATTCTATCCCATTTATCTAAAAACGAATCGTTGATCGCGAAAAAAATGGTTTTTCGAAATTAATAAAATTTTTCGGAAACACATTTTTTCTATAAATACATATAACTTTCAGAAATTTACACAGATTAAAATACTTTGCAAGTCATATAACTAATAAAATTTCATGAAGGTTCGTTAAATGCTTGCTCATAAATGAACTATAGAAAAGAATAAGAATAAAACTTCGAAAAAATTGAGAATAAGCTTTATCAAGATTATAAAAAGTGGATAAGTTCTCATGCCCGCACGTACTTATCTACATATATAGCATATACAAAAACACGGAAAGTATTTCTCTATAACGTGGTGATTTTTGTGCCCATAATCTAAAAATAAGGGTTTGGTGTATTTGTCTCAAAACTTGTTTCTTCGTTCGCAAAACTTCTTTATCCAAAAAGCAATACTATCAGTTATTAGTTTAAATGTACATTTTAAATTAAACTTTACTATAACTTCATATCGGCACTAAAATTTTTTAAAAGGATCTAAAACTAATATTAACGGAAAAACTGTGCTCTTTTTTCTTGAAGCATTTATTTTCTCAATTTAAGTTTCACGTATAACTATAAATTCCAACTTCGCAATAAGAAACACACTATAAGAGTGAGTGATAGAGATGGCAGTGGCAGTACAAGGAGTAGAAGCACGCCGGCAGGAGAGTAATTAAGACTTGGCGAGGAAGAGGACGGCGACGACAGAAGACACGCAGAATTCACCGTACGCACGCGCGCGCCTATATGCAACCAGTGCTATATAGTCGACAAGGTGGCAGTTCCGGTACGCAACTCTCTCCCTCTCTCTCCCTCGTGAGACAGATAACATACATAGAGAGGCGGGGGGGGGGGGGGGGGGGCGCCGAAGGGGCGAGGACCGGACGCGGGGGGGCCGCCCCGGGGGAGCCCAAAACGGCGTACGTTATACCTCTGCAGCGCGCCGAGAGAGCTTCATGCATATTCAGCGTATTTGCGGGGGCGGTCGCCGACGCGGGCGCAGCAGCTAGCCACTATGACTACAATGAGTTAGCGAGGGAGAAGGGAAATCGTCGTCCGCGTATATACATGAATATGGCGAGAGAGCTTGTTTTGCGCGATACACAGTGCACGGGATGGATAGCTACGCGCGCATATAGGTACGCGGCAGAAGTTTCGCGCAGAACGAAGGAACTTCGCCCCTTGACGCTGTCCGCTGCACTGGCGGGGGAGCTTCGGTCCAGCGGTTCCCGTGTTATTTATGGCGGGCTACGGACTTTATGAAGAGCTTCGATTCGGAGTATCATTAATTTGCGTTGACGCGAGTTTAGAGAAGGGAAGGAGTTAACAGTGTTGTTAGTTCAGAGGATTAATTAGAAGGCGGCTTGCTTAATACACAGTTAGCAAGTGGTTTTCAACGGACAACATCATCGGAAATTTGTTTAATAACGTTACATTAAAACCAAAATATTTATTCAAATTATCTGTGTAAATATGAACCAAGTTTCACCATGCTCGGTAAATTCAAATTGTTTTTTTAGCTACAAAATCCAACGTATACTTTCTTTTATTATACCTTTCAATCATCCACAGTTGTATAAGGCCTGGTACACTCAAAGAATAGAAATAGATATAGAGAAAATGCCATCAGTGTATGTGTGTGTCTGCGCGCGCGCCTGTGTGTTTGTATATATGTGTGAAGAATAAGCACTATTCTTCATATATAATGTATGTTTTTTTGTTTCTGTTCCTGTTCTTTTCTGACTGTAACGAAAACGAATCTAAAACGCTCTGATGAAATCCGGTCACATTTGGGAAAAAAAGTTACCGAACTTGCTGGTCATCACTAATTAAGATCAATCGTGTTAAATATATTATAAATAGTAATTCTATTTTTATGTTGCAATGATTTCCACATTCTTTTAGAATTTGTTCTCACGTATAAGATTAAAATTCATATTATCCTATTGAATATCTCATGTTTTTGTGATTTGTGATAGATTATATAATGATTATTTTTCGAAATATTTTTATAATTTTTTCAGTACTTTATCTAATAATTCGGCAGTCTAAAATTGTTGTACATGGAAAGTGGCGTTGAGTTTCGTAATATAGTTTAACACGCACGTGTATAAACTCACGTGCAGGCTCTCACGTGATTTCTCGCGCAAATTAGCAAATGTGCGGACTCTCACGCACTCTTCACTCATCTTCTTCTATGCAAAATATATATGGTAGTTCAAATTATATACCAACGTTCTTTGCTTTTTAATAATTTCAAAACGGAAACAATATAATAACTAATTTAATTTACAACTTCCTCTTTTTGGAGATTGAAAAATAATGGCTGCCTTGAAGTTTTTATCATCTCAAAACGGATGTTCGTACAGATAATAATACTACTCATTCTCTTGTATTAACCATCCCAAGACAATACATCAGAATTTACAAACTAGTTCCAGTAGGACGACAAGAAAAACTTTGTAAGAATTACAAAAATCTTGTTTACTTCATATCTGATAAGAATCCTGGCTTGAAAGTACGCCGAATCGGTCCTTTACCACTTGGCATATCAACCCCGCGCGCTTCACCTCCCCCGACCGGCCGGCAATTTCACCTCTGTGACGCCGTCTCGGGTCGACGAATTCCCACGTCCGCAGCATCCCCCTATCCCTCTCTCTCTCTCTCTCTCTCTCTCTCTCTCTCTTCCTCAAGAGCCCCGAGGAGAATCCGCGAAATCTCGCGCGCCGTGTCAATCCGCGCGGTGCACACCTTCGCGCGTCGATGTCTCCCTCTCTCTCGCTCTCGAGCGCGCGCAGCCAAATTTACACCGCACGAGCGTTACTGGCATTCCAGACGACGACGAGCATGTAGGTAGTACGTGCGGTTATATTGCCTGAAGTGCCAGTCCGCGAAACTCGAATTTAACCCTTTGCCCCGCGCGCACTCTACGTGTCGCAGCAGCTGGCATTTGGCGGCGGCGCGCTAGACGGTTCAGACTCGTTATCGCGTCAGGTTGACGAGGCCGCGTGTAAAGAGAGAGACAGAGCGAGGGAGGGCGAGGCGCACTGTATGTCGTGCTTTTCTGCCTGTCGCCAAAAACAAACACTAAAAGCTGGCAATTTTTATTGCGGCTTTTCATTTCTTTTTATATTGAAATGTAACGTGACACAAAGGTGTTATATCGCTTGTGAGGTGTTATGTTATTTGATTGTCTTGATTGTGATTAAACACGATCTGCTATGTGCCCGCTGGTATGGAAAAATAATTGTACACAGACTGCAAGTGCTTTCAATAGCTGTAATTGGATAGGAATCGGCTGGATGTGTATTTAACAAAAGGAAAGTCAAATGGTATGAAAGTTCGATTGCTATGCATCAGTTGTATTGACTTTCTAGGTTCTTGGAAACTCAGATGCGATGCACAAGTGGAAAGTATGAGTTCATGATGAAAATCAATGTATAATTACTGAGCGTTTTATTAATGCCATAATAATTTTCTAAAAACATAATATATTGTATAATATTTTTAATTAAAAAAAATATAATATATTAAAGCCAAACTTGCTAAATGACATTTTTCATACGAATTTATTGCAATGTTTGATTATTATATCGACTTCCAAATGCTTTCGGATGTACTTAAACATATATTTAACTACTGTGTATGCAGCTACTTGAAATAATATAATAAATATGTTTTGATAGGTATAATCGTTTTCAAAAACGTCAATGCAAACCACATGCGAGCAAATACAGCAAAACAGAATGGCGCCTTGGCGCAAAATCGCTCCAAGTACCGACAGGGAGCCACGTGCATTAGTTTCCTTTAATCTCTCGGTCGCAGTATTTCATCCCCCATTTCGTATATTGCATAACCTTCCTATCTCGCTTCTTGTGCGTGCATCCTCTCTATTAGGTGCACACGTATAGAAGAGCGTAAATTCGCTCTGCGCCTCTCCGCTCTTGAAACTTCGTCGCTCCGCTGCATTCGCACACTCTCTGATACCCGCGTGGCCTAATCGCGCGAAACAGCATACATATATGTATATAGGTGCACCCTGAACTTCGGGAACCACTTTTTACTTTTGTCTTTTCCCCGTTACTCCAAATGGTATAAATCCACAGGCGAGTGCGTGCAAATATGCTGAGTGCATTTCAAATGGCGGAGTTCGCGAAAAGCGGAGAGAGAGAGAGAGAGGGAGAGAGCTTGTTTGGAAGATATTTAGGCAAATTTGCGGGAATTCATACACAGTTTCAGGCGCTATTTAGATGCAGCACGTGTGCGGCAGACACTTCATTTCGCGTGGTGCTCACTAGCCTGGCTTTGTACAAATAATTCGCTTAATATACTGCAGCTATTCGGGAGCTCGCCGAAATAGCTTGAAAAATCTTTTTACAAAATAAAATGGAAAAGGAGAGGACATGTTCGCCATCAGGAATAACAGCATTTTATTGGGAACATTATAACTTAAAATCTGCACGTTTTAATTTGTTCATTTAATTTGTCGAATCCGTGAAATAATACCATTTTGTTGAGATTATGTATTATCTCTTTCAGGTTTTACGATTATAGCAGTTATAAGAAGCTACAAGATAGTTATCATGAATAGCCGAAGAAAAGTAAATAAATTTTGCGTAATAACTGTATTTCGAACAGAAAACAGCGTTGAAATAGTCAGAACACAAATAGTTTGCATTCCATTTCTCGTCGAAACTCTTGCATATGTACGCTGCCGCCAGAAGGTAGAAAAATAATGAGCTAAAAATTGCCGTTGTTTAACCTCTTCCCCGTATCCTAAATAAGTAATTCTTTCGAGTCACGCGAGGCAATAAACCGCGCGTAATTAAACGCAATTTCGACAACAGAATCCGTAACAGCCCGAGCGGAGGACAACGCCGAGGACAGAGCGCGCGCGGGACGACATCGAAATCCCATCACGCGATCCGGTTGTAAAATCCAGCCGTAAAATCTCCCTTTCGTCCCGACTGTCCCGCGAACCGATTTAGCTCCCCCCGACCCCTTTCTATCTCTTGTTACGACGACAAACAACAACAGCAACAGCAGCGGCAGCGCGCGATTTCCATTTCGCGCCGACGGGGGCAGCGGCGCGCCGGGGAAAAAGTATCCGCGCGGCGAAGATTACCTGTTATGAAGTCGAGAAAGGAGAAAACTGTGAGAAGCGAGCGAGCGAGCGAGAGCCGGTGCCCCGGGCGAGATATCGACCGTGAGGTCGTTAGAGCTAACTATGACGTTGGTGCCCCCGCGCGCGCGCTGGGAATCGAAACAGAAACGAAGTTTGCCCGCCGTTGCACGAAAGCCGAACGCTCGTGGAAAGACAATGGAGCGATCCCTTTCCTTTTTTTTTCTCCCGAGCAGAGCTCGTCTTCTATTTTCTGGCCGCGCTTAACCTGCGCCTGTAATTGCGGAGGAGATTCGTTAGAATTTGGAGAGGGGGAAAGAGAGAGCAGAGGTTCCGCAGTAGTCGCTCGAAATCAACTGAACGTATATAAGCATATTAGGTTCATCAAGAATCTGTGGCTGTATACACTTCGTATATTGTAGAAAGGACGCAGGTAAACATGTCCGATTTTGTAAACATACACAGACAAGTAGGAAATAGAAATTGGAATCAAGTAAACTTCCTATATTCTCTAAAGTTGAATTAGTGAAAAACTACGAATTATTAGTGAAAACTGCCCCACTCAAGAAATTAGTGAAAAAAAAAATACTAATTTATTAGTGCATAATAAACTACTAGTGCAATGGTGTATATGCACCAAGAAATTAGTAGTTTTTTCCACTAATTTCATGGGTGGAGCAATTTTCAGTAATTCAACTTTAGAGAGTATAATACCTATCTAACAGTAATGTTACTTACGTTAAATGTGACTTAAGTAAACGCTCGCGTTACTTTCGTTTTACTTGGGCTCTTGGAAAACTGAACCGTAAGTATATCCTGCATCTTAGAAACTTTAAGTATCTTACTTCAAGAATTTGCAATGTAGAATACAAATTTGCTTAAAACTATACCTGTATAAACATAGCCTGCAAAAACACAGAATAAGTTTATTAATAAAATTTTCTGTAATGAGCAAAATGACAGTTATTGGAGCTTTTAAAAATGTTCATTGAAATGTTCACTTGATGTTATATGCTTTAAATTACGACGCAGTATAATACACGCAAAGCGTCGTTCTAGTTTCATTCACCTTATTATTATACATAACATTATTTATTTTTTCCGATTATTACATTTGCAATTCATATTTGGAATAACAATAGCATTTTATACCGTCCTCTCTTTCAGCAATTCTTAAACTTTGGTAATTCCACGGGTGGCTTTAATAAAACGAGCGCCATAACCCAATAACGATCGCGCGGAAAAACAATGCGGATTTTCGCCATTCGATCGGCATCATCGGCATTACATATGGCCTATATTCGGAAAGACGTTCCCATCTCTACCCTCCCTATCTCTATCTCTCCTTTCTCTCTCCCACACTGCGACTTCCATTCGCGCTTATCGCGTCGAGCGCCGTGGAGTATAATAAGATCGTAAAAACGATGATAGAGGAGGGGACGCGAGCGAGGAAGCCGAACGAGAGGTCGCGTATATATCCGCGGAGTCTACACGTATATTTTATATCTTCAACGCTGTGCGTGTATGAGACGAAAGATGTTACAAATGGTAGTAACAAGAGAGCCGAGTCGATTCATCTTTCCTCATAACTCTCTGCATCCCCTTGTCGTCATTGCGGTCGTCTAAATTTTCTATGCGTTCCTTTTCCCACTACTATATACCTTCTTCTGTATCATTTTCTATATACGAAACCTTACTATTACTACACTTTAACTCTCTCTCTCTTACGCTGTAAATTGCTTTCTCCTTGATCTTTATCATACATGGATTATAAATGTAGTAATGCATGACGGACTCTCATTTTACAATCTACGGGCATGACGTTTATGACTTGCAGTGAATTATAAAAACCAGGTATACTGCCCGATTGAAAAAGTATGATAAACCCAGATAAAAAAGTGTGCATAGAAATCTAATAATCTATGTGGTTTTTGTACCGGAATCTGCAAATTTTCATCAATTTTTATAGTCATTTCAGTCTATGATCTTCTATCTCTTTTAATATATGAATACTTACCCTTATCGTTTCTTCAACAAAAAATGAAAGTATAAAATTGATAAATGTCGGCTATAATATGAACAAATAAATATCACACCGCATTAGATTTCGCGAAAATCGCAGCGCACATTCCGAAATGGTATAAATACACCGTATTTTGTCATATAACGAAAGCTTATATTCATAACGCATTACCGCACAACGATATATCACGGAGGCGTATCAGGCCATTGTATAACTGCTAATTTATTACCGTGCTCCCGGTTCTGTGTACAATAAACAAAATACCTTCCCCCATCACTCCTCCTTTCCACACCGCTTATTTATTTTTTCCCTCCGCATATCCATTTATCTATCCATTTACCGGCGCACATAATAGCCACACACACTTCCCCCCCGATTCATTTCCCTCTCTTCCACTCGCCTTGGCTACATCGCCCTCGTATCCATCTCTATATCCCCTTCCCTCCGCTCGACGCTCAGCGAACTTCTCATGCGAAACGTCATATACGTATAGCGCCTCCCTCTGTAGTCGTCATGTATATAGCCGTCGCAGCGCCCTACTTTTCCGCACGCGCGCGAAGCTGCGAAGAAAGCTTCGCTCTCTCCCTCTATGGATCCACACTAAAATTCTCTCCCTATGGCTCAGCCGTACATATAAGGTAAGTAAGTGTATGTGTGTGTGTGTGTGTGTGCGCGCGCGCGCTCACATGTATCTCGAGGTGTGTATATACGGAGCCATAACGCCCGAATGCACTCGCGTAAATATTTATGCGGTCGGAAGAGAGGCGATATCCGACGTGTCGACCCTCACTGCTCCCCCTCCCTACGGCCGCGCGGAGCGAAGACGTTGCTCGATGTTGGCTGAATTTTCCGCAAGAACGTCAATCCAAGTGGGCGAGGAAGAGCCCGTTTTTCTGCAGCCCCAGCGATTGAAAGACTTTATTCCAATTTCCTCGCGAGCGAAGGAGTAGTGCCATCACGTCCTGCGGCCAGATAAAAGGGGGCTGGGCTTTGCACCGAATTATTCATTTTTCTTATTCGGGGACAGTGAATTTGCTGGCTGTAAGTCAACAAAATATAAATTTACTGCGATTAAGTTGGTGGAATCAAGATTACGTGACTGCTGGATTCAAATGCATTAACAATAGAAAATTATATATAATAATTCTACTCTTATTTATTGATGTACCTATGTTGAATTTTATTATTTCATCATCCATTATTCTCAATTCAAATTTATTTTATTTTTACAAACATTGTTGACAATCTAAACTTTTGGAGTCTACTCCATTTCATAGTAGCGCATCAGACTCGAACACGATGAGTGCATGCATGAGCCTTCACATGTGAGATCAATCTTAACCGTCACGTTCGACGATTTGCTTGTTGTAGCTTTATACGATCGCGCCGTTATGATTCTTTGTTTAACTGCGTTTCAAACGTTAGTCGAACGTCATGGACATGCTTATGGACAGTTGTGTTGTTTTGTCTTGGTGATAGGAAACACCACGAGTTCTTCTCTCCTTGTTGCATGGCTCAGCAATATTTTATAGCTGTCTAATTGGCTAATCTGGAACGACTCGGTGATCCTTTGTTACAGTTCAATTGACTATAGCCATGTCCCTATGACTGGTGGTGCGTTATTATTGGGAAGCGCCGGGTAAGGGCCCTACTGTGTAGGCCACCGTCGGCTAGGTCGATTAATTAGTAATTATGCGGTAAGAGAAGAGAACTTTCTTCGCTCGCGAATAGGTTGTCGTCAGGTTATTTTTCGCAAGGAATCATGTTTTTTCTCCACTTTACTAGAGTTTTAGAGTTTTATTAGAGTTTAATTCAAATAGTCATAACTTTAATTTTTTTTAATTTTTCTCACATCCTTTCTCACTTTTAGGATACCATTATTATTGCATATTTATGTAAATTAACAGACAAATATTATAATAAAGTAGAAAATAATATATAATTAGAAAATAGTCGTAGCCGATATTAAATTTATTTTCGTATCATTTTCAGTTCAGTAAATTCCAGGACGAGATTAAGTAGCAGAAAAATTATTATCTGTGCGTAAAGACAGATATACTCTGCACCATTAGAGTAAAACTGTATCGCTAACTTCATAATATACGTATTTAACGTATTACCTCTAAAACGGAATTCTCCCATGGCATGAGTAATTTCACGCGGAACTGCCCAAGCGTTTCATGTGCATATCATCAAAGTGCTTTAAAAGTCGCCACGTAATTCTATTGCGATAGGAGAATGATATGGATTTTGAATAAAATTATATTATATTACTTTTCAATCTGAAATGCAGAACGTTGAGAAGTTTCCAAAAATGATATAACTATTTACAGTCACTCTAAATAAATAGATTTTTGAGACCCGATATTGTTCCTCTTCAGAAAAGTTTCTACTGCAGACTTAAATTTCTAAGGCAGTAACTTAAGCAGTTCAAAATTTCAAAGCGTTATTTCTTTCCAAATTGGAAGTATTTTGGAACGAGCATAATGTTAGAGGACAAATATGTACTTTAATTCAACTGTAGTCAACTTAGATTTATTTATCAACATAAATGTGAATATATTTGTAGTTATTGTCAATGCTCAATTGAGTATTAAATATTTTTGCTCGATGATATAGCAAGTGAGTTAACATATATTACGGAAATCGTAGAACTATTCATAAAAGATAATTATAAAATTCCAACCCTTTGTCAATAAATAAGGAGTGTTTTAGCAATATTGAAAGTATAGAAAAACTGCAAGGAAATCATAATTTGAATCGTAAGTCTTATTCCTGAAGAAGTAAAATTTATTTTTCGAATTACTCAGTTAAAATAATAAAAATCTAGATATTGAGATTAAATAGTAAAATAATAATGAATTTTCAGTCCGCTTCTGATAACAAAATTATGCTTTGACTTTTGATATATTTCGATGATTTTTATTTCTACAATTCAATATCTTTGGTGGTAAGGCTTTTAAAAATTAAATAATATTCACAAAGCAATAGCGGAACCAAATTTAATATTAATGTGGAATAGAGAGGAAGTATATTTTGAATTGAAAAAAAAAAACGTTTATTTTCAATTTGGTTCTTTACACCAGTTTTACACTTATATTATACGGAGGTACCAAAAATTATCATTTTTCCATGAATTAGCCCATATAAATTGATAACTTGAAACTATGTACTTATCAGTCTTTTTCAAAGTTTTATATATTTGAATTTTCGTCAATTATCTTAATAACGACTATTGTTCTTGTCAATATAAAATAATAAATATCATTTAAATAAATTGAAAATTGAATTAGGATGACGAGAAATATAATGTCTCAAACATCCTGTTAAAATATTATTGTACAAAAAAGTGAATGTTGAAAAAGTAACTAAAATAAAGCGTATTTGCAGCCGCCATCGAAAGCGAACTCGGGTTAAGAACAAACGAGAGGTTGCTATATAGCAGGCGAGTGCGATAACGAATCCTCGAAAAGCCCTAGAGCTAGATGTCAATAATCGATAAAGTCCGAGGATGGTAAAAGAGAAAATAAAGAGCTTAAGGAAAAACCGAGCGGGAACGGAGGAGGGTAGAAATGAATGAAAAGCAAGTAAGGCAGAAAGAAATTATCTAAAGAGCATCGGAGAATGCTGACTGCGAAGCCGAAGCTCGCGCGTGTCCGACGCTATACAGTGATCAAAAACGGGCATCGAGCAGCCTCGTGTTGCACGCAAACTTGGGTAAGCTCCTTTTAAAAAGATCCCCCTCGCTTGCATGGCACTTTGGAGAAAGAGACGAGAACGGAGCAGCGACAGCGAGAATCGAAACTTTAAAGGGCACGTACAAAGAAAGCTATAGGTATAGGGAGATTCTGCTCCTCCCCCCTAGTCAGCCGTAATTGCCGCTGCCTCGCCGATCGGATTCGCTTTTCGGGGATTTCGTGCGCGTATGCGAGAGGATGACCGCGCTAACGAGCGACGAAAAAAGAAGGAGCAGAGAAAAAGTCAATTTCTTCTTCGCGCGCAACCGTTTGGGCATTTTGAATAAGGCGCACAAGGCAAAGAGCGGAATTTCATCGGCGAGTGCTAGATGGAATTTTCCTCTCCCTTTTGCTAGCGCGCCTCGAAAGACTTTTACTTTGATGAATGTCGGAAGATTAGTAAAAATCCTTAATTAACGAATATCGAAGAAACACGGACGCATGAGGAAATCTAGGTCGGGGTACGTCTATTTAATTATTGTATAGTATATGCAAAAAGGAGGTTTTCATATATTTACACGAGAAGAGCGCACGTTTTACTCGTCATTTAGGCAGAGTCTATGGCCGTAAAAAAATTAAACAACTAATGGTATAGCATACCTACTAGTTTTTAGTTTTAATATTATGAGTATTTGAAATAACTGTTTTGCTTTTGTCAAGATTAAGATTCATTGTTGGGAAGCATACTTATTCAAAAAGTAGATCGCTACTACTTGAAGAAACAACTACGATGGTATCATTAATTCTTTTCTGAATATTCATGAACCCTCACATTTTTTATACGATTGAAATTGTCGACATCAATTACCATTTCTAAGATAAACTCATTTATCATGTTCTTGGAAAAAAAAATATTCCTGTAAAAAATGAACTGTTAATTATCTGAGAATTTTAATCTCAATTGGTTATCTAACTAATCATGTTAAATATATTTGAAGGTTTTCAGTTGTGAATAATCTTGTATCCTTTGGTTGTGTTGACGGACTGAAATGAACATTTAATAAAAACGAATAGTGGTAAAACATTGAGTAAAATAATTTTGTAATGATGAAAGATATGGTATAAAAATTTGGCATAACTCTGACAAAGTAACTCCTGCAGACGGGCATTATATCATTGAGCCCTTGGCTCAGCTGAATCACGCGAATCTGCATAAAAGTCAATCCACGTCTGAACCGCGCGCTGGCGAGCGAGGGAAGAGAACGGAACGCTACTCTTGGGAGCGAGGAATAAAATCAAACGAAATTGAAATGGCGCTAGCCCGAGTTTAAATCGCGAAGACTGAAGAAGAAGAAGGAGGAGGAGAAGAAGGAGAGGGAAAGGAAGAGAGAGAGAGAGAGAGAGAGAGAGAGAGAGAGAGGTCGGCGCAGGAAGCGGAGAATCGGTCAAGCCGTGCGCGAGCGCGGCAAAGCCAAGCCGGCTTGCGCTCTCGGTCCCGCAGCAGCGCTTGGGTTCAACGAACCAGCGGGCACCCACTGCTATACTCTCTGCTGCTCTCGCTCTCTTGCTCCACGTGTATATATAGAGGTACGTAGGTATACACATTGAAAACGACTTGGCGGCGCAGCGGCGTCTCGTTTCCTCATTGACCTCCATCTCCGGGCCCGCTCTCCACCTCCTTCGTAGTACTACGAGCGCGCGCGGTGATAGCGAAGGTGAAGCCGCCGCCGAGGATACGCTCTTATAGGTAGGTACGCGCGCTCGGCTTTATTGTGATGTAGACTTTCACGTGCGCGCGATGGGAATGCCCGCGCCATCAGTGCGCGCCCGAAAGATGGGCCACGCTGATTTATAAGCTGTAATTCGGGCTTGTTGCGGCTTGCGCGTGAAAGTAGATGGCTTTAATGAGAATGAGGTAATGGCAAGAGTCGCCGGGGCTCCGCAGGCTGCGCGAGCGAGCTGATGATGACGCACGGAAAAATAGCTTTGCACTTTGGCTTTGCGCATCACGGTATAAAGTGCTCTCTCTCTCTCTCTCTCTCTCTCCTCTCTCACTCTGCGAGCTGAAAGGGCTGTGTGTGGTGTTTGCGGATATAGCGCTGCTATGAGCTGGGGATCTAAAGCGAATATATCTTGACGATGCGAGCTATTTTTGCTCCCAGGAGAAAACCAGAGTATTCTTAAATGGAAACGTATATTATGATTTGTTAGATTTTATTGTCAAATCTAGAGCTTTATATTTAATAGGCCTTCATCTACCCACCAATTGTATTTCAAAATGTTATGTTATATTTCGATCCAAGCAAGATTTTATTCAACTGATAATAGAGAAAAGTCACACACGACATTTTAGAAAGTTGTTCCGATAATCATATAAAATAATAAAAGAATAAGTAAGATAGGGTATTCAACATTTTCCGAATATCTTTATTTCCGACCCTGGTAGAACATAAACCAACTTTGTTGGTTAACATCTTAATCAAATGGAGGCATCAATTCCAACTATTTTTAAAACTATGATTGTAATTTAATAATATAATATTTCCATATCTATAAATAGTTATTCTTTGTCGACAATAGCAACATGTGACGTTTTTAATTTCAAAATTGACAAACCTTCTACCAGAGGAACGTTGGATTATTAAACATAGCTCTAAATAGAATGCCGAGAAAATTTTATAAAAACTTACAAAATTTGAAGGTATTACCATTTTTACCTACTAGTCAAAGCCATGCACGCACTCTATGTTCTTTTTTTTTATTAAAAAATGCTAAGTATAATTTATTCCTTAAAAGCCAAAAGTCTTGTCCTTTTAATTTTAATCCATCTTTAATAAGTGATATAATACTGTAGTTAATGTGTACTAAATTTTGAGGGTAGAAACTATAAGCTTATTCAAATTTTTGTTTTTATAAAGTATTAGATACAAAATTAAATCTGAACATAATATTGACATAACTTATTCTAAAGAATCTGATTTACTTTCCATCCATATTGCGTGTTAAAATGCTTCACTACTTACGGTTATCATTTTTTTAAGAGAGGAAACCCGCTTCTGGAGCAGGTTGGCTGAGAATCGTGTAGTTAAAAAATTGATTCTCGCTTTTTTTGAGGTTATACTATACATGCGAAAAAATCATAAATATATTCTGTAGATGGAGTAGTTTGAAATATTACAAATGTTTTCTTCATTAAATTTATATTAAAAAACAATTAAATATAAAAAGTCGACTAAGTCTCCAGTCTCCTGCAATTTCATTAAAATAAAAATCAATTATTTTTATTTCCCATTTTTTTAAATCTACGGTTATACTGTTGAATAATCCGTAGTTTATAACTTTTAAAGGAATACAATTTTTTAAAATGATATTTTTAACACACCCCATCGTAAAGTGCGTACTTTATTCCCGCCGAAGCGGGAAAAAAGGGCCACGTTCATTCCCTACAAACAGTGCGTTGCGCTGGGAAACGAGAGTGAGGTTAGGGAATAAATATGCAGCATTTTTTACCTTTTCGGTGGGAATCGAGTACGAACTTTACGATAGTTGTGTTAAAAAGTTGTATATTGCACTCGCGAATATAGTGGGTTGTGCGAACATGCGCCATTGTCGCCCTCGCTTCGTTCGTGCGACAACTCTCGCGCAGGGAGTACACAGCCCACTTTATTCCCTAGGTGCATAATATACTATAAATTTATTTCCTACTTGCAAGGATGTAACGAAAGTGTACCGCATCACTTCTAATGTGAATATATTATTGTAGCATATAACGTAATAATTTTCAAAATAAATATTCATGAGTCTGCTTGTCTAACAAGTAGCCTAAGCAGACTCTCACCGTTCGCCTCGACGCTTCTTCTGGCTCCATCCCACTCTATGGTTATAGTTAGTATAAATATGGTTTCTGCGATTTGTTCATCGTTAGTGCTTGACCAAGTTATCGTCAATCATAGACGATCTGTGGTCAACAATGAGGGTAGATCGTCCATAAACATAAAGTGAGTATTATTTAGAACATCACAAATTTGATGTAGGTAATGCAGCTAATGTATATTAGGGGAGACCGGGGCTAGTTGGCCGACTTCCCACATTTTATTTTTTTCTGCAAAACAGTATTAGTAAATTAACAGAACTATTTTAGTTCATGAAAGTATTTTTTTTCAAATTTGTAAATGGATCACAAAAAAGGTAGAAACAAGTTTCGTATTGAACAATTTTCGGTCAACCTGCCCCGTACGCGGGGTAAGTTGGCCACATGCCTGTGATAGGTTCACTGATAATAAATCTTTGAATAACGATATCATTATAATATATAAAAGAATCACATATGAAAATGTGACATTGAACAGAAAATAAGCTATAATCAGCTAAAAACTATATATTACCCAAAATATATAAATGGAGGTTTTATTAGACTTCCTTAGATTTCCTGTGTAAACATTCAAGAACTTTTATACATAAAAAATAATGTGTTGATTAGGTATTAACATAGTAGAATGATAAGTTAAACAATAATCTGCCTGTTCTCAATAGGTCATCCAACATGCCCCAACCGAACACTAATTTGGAAATTCTCCTAATAATATTAAAAAATTGAAAAATAAAAAAAAATACCAAGCGGTAGATTTGTAAAAAGGCAATTATTTTGCCCTACGTTAAGAAAAAACAAATTAACAAAATGTTTCAATGAATTACACGACATTTTTTTAAATGTCAAAGTTTGAAAAATATCTCAAAAAATTTTAAAACTAGCGTATTTCCGAAACGCATGATGCTTTTCTACTGAAAATTAAAACCAATATTCTTTATTCCATTTTACGTTACTGACATCAACAGCTTTGACGTTTGTTATTCCAATCACGAGTTATTGTCATTTTTCCAACCTGCCCCGCATGCCAACTAGCCCCGGTCTCCCCTACAGGCAACGAGGTAAAGAAAAAAATTGTCAAAAGTATGAAAAACAATAAGCCAATATCTTATTGAAGTGAAAGATATTGGCCGCGACCACTGATGAGTCCAATCTAGTAGCCCGGACTAAACACCTTAATAAATTGCTTTGACTACAATAAGATATTGACGTATTGTTTTTCGTACTTTTAACAATTTTTTTTCTTTGGTCCTTTAATTAAAAAGGACACTCGCGAAAACCTCGTTGCCTGTAATACTGTTACGTACGACGGAATCCTCCGTGACAAATACACATTAGCTGCATAAAATATAGAGCGGACATTAGCTTCACAAAATTTATCACAAATTTTACTTTACCAATTGTTTAATAACTATTGGTTTATATACTTGGTTAATTTTTACTAGTCATGTAGATAACAACTATTTTGTACCAAAATTGTATCAGACAGACATAATCTGATGTATTAATTTTTAAGGTAACACAAAAACTTTTGTAATTTTTAATAAATTTGTTTATTTATGTAACTGGAGAATTAAAATTCGTTTGCTTTCTAGTAGCTCTGAGGAAGGAAGTGACAAACACTTCCGAAACGACAGCAATATTAATAAATGTCGTTACTAATTGTTGGTTTGGAGTCCGTTAAATTATTTCTAATCAACATATTCTACGAACGTTCCTACCACGAAATAGAAATATTCATGAGATTGTTATTGAAGGACTAGTAATTATAGATCATAAATACCCCGTAATCCCCAAAGTAATATAACCTGATAAAATTATACACAGTGGGTTAATAAACCGTTCGATACCGCGATAACCTAATTACTTAATTAAAAGAAGGGCGGACATATAAGTGCAGTGCGCTCATCACATGCAATTGAAAAAAGTAAGCAGAAGAAGAGAAAGAGCAAAAAAATATGCAAGAATCGCGAGTTACAACTGTACTAAACTACGTACGGAAAACCGCAAAAAGCCCCGCGAGGCGAAGATGATGCCACGACCGCAGTGCAGTGGCCTGGCTGCGCAATTACACCGCGCGCGAGCGAGAACGCGCGTGATACACACACACACACACACACACACACACATATATATATATATATATATATATATATATATATATATATATATATACGTATATAAGCGAAGCTAGCAAGGGGGAGGAAAGCGGCGGCAGCAGGCGGGCGGGGAAAAAGGTCTGAATAAAAATCTCCGAGGAAAAGCTGCGGTTCGCGTACACATAATTGCGCGCGGGGCGTGATAAAAGGCAACCCGTTCGCGCTAAAGTTAATTGCACCTGCTCCCTTCCTCCAAGGGTGCACACATACACATACGTAGACGCGAAGAGCTGCACGTATAGCGCAGCTGCCCACCTGCAATACTGTTACGTGGAAGCCTACCCCCGGCGAACCGGAATTGCAAAAAGCCGCTGCACTTCCGAGCCGGTAAAGCTAGTCTCCCCCTCCTCTTTGTCGCCGCAGAATTCAGCAGAAGAGGGACACTTTGACCGTGAAAATCGTTTTGTCACGCACGACGCGTAAAAACGTGGAAACGCTCTTTTCCGGCTGATCGAAGGTAGCTAGCGGCCGCGGTGTCGACAGCGATCCTTTATATAGACGCAGGAAAGGTAATCTCGTGTCGTTGCATCAGTCTTTAAATGGTCCGATGTTGTTTTACGTAATTGATCGTCCGGCGTTTGTAGCTACTGGCTTTTTTCTCTTTTATGATTGATCGAACGCGGTGCGTTTGCTGGCTTTTTTGTGCAGAGGATAAACGATCGGGAGCGCACACGCATTGTTGCTTTTAATTACTGGTTCAATGAAAGCAATTGCATTTTTCTTTGGATTTTATTATTTCTTTTTCGTTCTGCAGTCAACATTATTTTTCAAACAATGGGAATATTTCTATAATAGAAATTAGAGGTGTACGAATAAAAACTCAAACGTAAAACTAATAATGTTAATGATAAATCAGTGAGATAAGGGCTAGATATGCAGATTCGTTAACAGAAAAAGCGCTTATTTAACGAAATGTAAAAATATATAAACATATTTATATGAAATAAACTAACTTCATAGGGCAACTATATACTATTGCGGTTTTCTATAATTGAGGCTGAATGAAGTTATAACTATAGTTCATTAGAAATTTTCTCATGTTATTAATTGTTTCATATTTACAATAGGCCCTATATCTCTGTGGCTTCGAGGCATAACAACATAAGTCCACTTTTCAAGTTTCTGAGAAAAACGTGTTTCAATGTTCAAACTTATTTATAAGATCGAAATAAAGGAGATAGGGCGCGATACTGTACTAGTCAATTGACATATTCAACACACATATTTACATGGTAGTATGACCAGGTTATACATTTTCCGTTTTGTGAAAACTCGAAAAAGTATGAAGTTATGTCGTTATGCCAGGAACTTGGACTTATGTAAAAGTGCTGTTCTCGTTTATTTTCGGGTCATATTCTTTAATTTAATTATGAATCAGATCAATAAATTACAAAATTATCAATAAATTAACGAATTCTTATTACTTAATCATAAGATTTCGATTTCCATGACATTTCTATTAAACTTACGATGATTTGCACATATGTTAAACAGCGCGGACGATCGCGAAGTTCAAACGCATGTGTATAACGCGCAGGAGCAAGTAAACGATACGGCATCTTTATAACATTTTTAGTCAAAACAATTGAAAAATTAAACGTGTATAATAACCCATACGGCCACAGGCCCCACAGGTACGCCGTTCTTAACCGCTCAAAGTAGCCGGTATTTTAAGTTTTTAAGACGTTTGTCAAATACTATACACAGATTCTTCAATACGATTCCAGCATCTAATAGAAAAGATTTTTGGGATGGATTTGACACATAAATATACATCTAGTTCATCTAATTATAATTCATAACCCCCAACATAAGTTTAAAGCTTTATTATACCTAATTATTTTAGTAAAATAATGTCGACTACAGTCGACATAAGTAATAATTTTCAAATTATTTTAGTAAAAGGCTATGGAAATCCTTATTTTTATTTTCAATGAATTTTTCTTTTGAGGGTTCTAGCATCTTTCATACAGAAATTTCAACATCGACTCAAATTAATTATTATAATCAAGAAACATTCTAAAATTTTATCTAGTTATTGTACATATTTTATATGAAATGATTTTTATATATTGAATTAGGTCAGATAAAATAAATTACAACTACAATAGACCATTAAATGATGGACTGATGTGGTTATGCCGCGCACAAAATCTGAAAAATGGACTTATGTCGTTTCGTTTTCAGTATATCGTAGCTTTAGGGCAATATTTTAGCTACTGCTGACAGTTTTAAATGAAAAAGACCCATTTAAAGATACAAAATCCAAGGTTTTCCCAATTTTCAAAAAGATGGACTTATGTCGTTATGCCTCAGAGCCACAGATCTATAGTCCCACCATAAATTGTAAAAATGATCATATGTATTATAGTGAAAATTCACGTTAAATATAAAATCATGTGTTTTTTTTAAATTCGTGTCATTAACATAATTGATTACATATAGTAATTTTACCTGGATATTTTCTCTTCCTCCAATATTAAAAGAAAAATTTCAAAATTTTGTGAGATTATAGAAATAATATAAACTTGAAGGATATACTAATTATTATTACAATCAGAGATCAAACATTTTTTTCCTATTCTTTTCAAAAGCAATAATTAGATATCTTATAATATATAGTTTTCCAACGTCTTGACTATTTTGGAACGAAGGGAGTTTACCAATTTCGTCAGTATTTAAATCCACAAAATATTTATATTAACTTACTTTAATTAATGCGAATGCCACTACTGTTAGTGATTCAAATTAACGCTGAAAATTGATATAGTATAATATTAATCTAAAATTATCTTTACCGAATTAGACTAAAATAATGTTTCCTTTTATTCCCAAAAATTTCTTATAGTTTACATCTCCACCCAGCCAAATTTTCGATTTTTCATCAATTACTGGAATACCATTTGAATGATGAATTTGAAAATTTAACTTTGAAACTTTGAATAGAAATCACGAGTTAATATCTGGCCAAATTGTAAACCTCAAAATCGGCAGTCTTTCGCTCGAAAGATCCTCAAACTTTATAAGCCTTGTTTATCTGGTCAGAGACCTCCTGTAGGTAGGTATAAGAGAGGCGAGAAAACCGGAGGGGCATTCGTCCTCTCAAGAGCGCGCGTAGCCCGATCCCGAAGTTTATTTACCCAGGCACCTGACGTCGAGTGCGTCGGTAGCGGCGCTCGTGCACCCGAATCGATCGGCCGACACGACGAAAGTGCCGATTGTTTCGAGGGTTATTGCAGCTGTCACCTCCGCGTAACACGGGTCAGCGTTGTAGGCGACGATGATGGGCTAGCTGGACTTTCCTTTAGATCGTTCTCCTCCCCCTCTCTCTTTTGTAGAGCAACCGCTCTCGAGCAGCTCTCCACAATGGATGACGCGAGAGACACGCGCAATCGTCGTACGAATCTGTTCGGGTACGTGGATCGTACGTAAAAGTGAAACGACTTTTCCATTAAGATGTCGTGTGAATTTTCTTTTAAAGTTTATCGATGTATTCAATAGTTTAAATTTGTTACTAAAAAAGCCTTCGTGTTACAACAATAAAAGTTTATCATTATAGTCATCTCTAAGCGCGCGTCGCGTGCCGTAATTTTGGCAAACTTCGCGCCGATTTGTTTTTGTAACCTAGCAACCCATTACTCTTACGAACCAAATCACGAATAAATTTGTATCATAACAAATCCATCATTTTTTAAAGATAGGAATATCTTTTGTTGAATTATTTATTCGATTAATCCATGATGTTGTATATTACGTTCAGATGTATAATATTAGTTAGTATTTAAATTTCATATCTCAACGAATTGGATTAATGCATGCCATTCTTCCTGCGTGTGCTTCATGTTCTTTTCCTAGAGGAAGCTTTGTAATAGTAAAATTTTAAATTTTCTTAAATCGCTCTAGAAACATGATTAGAGGTGTTAGAAGTTTGAATCACATGATTTTAGAAAATTTCTGTGGATGCGCGTGCGTGCGCGCGCGTGTGTGTGCATGTATGTATACCGCATTATCTCCTGATCTACACGGTCAATTTTAACCAGGCTGGTCTCATTTTTAATATCTTAACATAGCACTTTTGTGTAATTTGCTCTTCTCGATAAAAAAGGTTGTAGATTGGCGGCGAAGCCCACAAGAGGCAAGACAATTGATAATATAAAATATTATACTACGTTTAAACTTCCTATAAATAATAGTAGGTCTTATTGATGGGTCTGAAGTTTGCAACGTTGGAATCCAACGAAATAATTTTTGAAAATTAATTAAAGTTATTAAGCAATGGTAATTTTATCGAAATCTTTGTTATAAAGTTATTTGATAGTATGAAACAATAAATCTACAAGTAAAATTGATATTAATTATTATAAACTTGACGTAAAATCATATATTTTTTTTATTTCGTTGCACTCCAACGTTGAAAACTTCAGACCCATTCTTATAGACTTATATCGAATTCACTTATTTCGAATACGTGATTTTAAAATAAGCTACGGAAGTAAATAGGGAAAGGAATTATTATAATTTTTAAAACGATTAAAGATTATAATATTTAAAAGGAGGATGCCATAAGTGAAAATCGCGATCTTTTAGCTCGCTCACCTGAAGCCCTTTGAAATCTTTGACTAAAATGTTAACGCGGACTGTATATCTATAGATATTATTTATCCAAATATATGGATGTACAGTCTACCTTAAATTAATAACTTTGAAGTCAAATACCGCAGCTTTCCTTCTGGTCGGAAAGCTTATTTTTTTAAAATGATGTTTTTACAATCCCGAAATTATAAGATAGGTTTTGTATGTTCCCTCGACAGTGATTCTATTATCTTTAAAGCCATTCTTGTATCTAAAATAATGTTTAACAAAGAGCGGTCCGTGGCTCAGGCGGCTAATAGGCCAGTCAAATTAGATTATATTAGCCCCTTTTCAGACTTAATTGTAACTAGAGGTTTGCAAGCGGATTCTTGTCGGGAGGGGCATCAGGTACAATGATCCGGTGAGTGCGTCCAAAAAT